>PNEQ01024610.1:8019-37124 GCA_003012365.1 Medauroidea extradentata | reverse complement strand
GTAGAGGATGGGGGCTTCAAATACCTTCGACAGATCAGTGTAATGCACAGCGGGGTTGCCTACGCTGAGTTTTCATTGCGCTCCCCTACGAAGACGGTACATTTCCGCCTACGGGTTTATAGTTAAAAAGTGCTTGTTTTGGCTCGTACTACCTGCCCTCAAGCGTTGTATCATGAATTAATATACACCCTGTATGTTTTACTTAGCGCAGAGGACAATGCTTCTTGTTTCACGAGATACGTAAAGAAGAACAACGGACAGTTGTTAAGTCAAAAGGGCCAGACTTGAATAACTAGCGCTAGTGGTAAGGTTAATGGGAATAATGTATCTGTGTTGCATTGGAAGAGCCGGCCATCTATGCTTGCAACAATACAACGGGGCATTTAGTTCCACCCCTTAGCCTATTAATCCGCAACAAAATTATTTATTTATTTTATGAGTCAGACGAATAGTATTGTATTTATGATAGTTTTAAATTATTTAGTAACAATAAAACACTGCAGTTTCTGAAGAATGAAGAGCAGGGTTTAAGTATAAATTTTGGGTGAAAAAGGACTGCAATAAGAAAAAAAGATAAGGAAATTGTGGTAGCAACTGATGTGATCTGTTTGGCTGGTTTTGTAGCAAGTCTGTTGACGGCTTTCCAGATAGGCCAGATGTATGTATTAACGCAAATTTAGTCAAGTATCTAAACTAATATTCAGCAATATCAGTTGTTATGAAATCAGATACTGTTGATTGAAAAAAGCGAATAACAAGAATGTTATTTATGTCGCAATTATTAAATGCGATTTTATCACAGGTTTCTTAAACATAAAATTATTTAACTGAGTGGATTTTCGAAAGTAAACGCCGCCAGAAGAAATCATAGCCTACTTGCTGTCCAGTTATTTACGCATAAAGGTACAATTATTTTTTTCGATTTATCACACGATTTGTGCTAGCTGACAAAAGCTACAAATGTTATTTATTACAATTATGGCAGCGCGGATACCTTCGTTCTAAAGTTATGTTGTAACAAAATATTTTACTTAAGAAATACGAGTATATTATTTTTTAATACACACTTCTAGTATATGAACGAAAAGAAACATGCCTAATACCGTTATATTATAGCAGTGGTTGGAAACGAGAACAATATTTATTTGTAGTCAAGGTTTAAAATGTAATTGAAGTGCAGAGTCTATTCTGATATGAGCTGTATGGAGAAAGAGCAAGAAAAGTTTGTTTGTTTCCGGATGTGATAATAAATAGGAGAAAGATATATATTGTTTTCATTTATCAATGCAGTGAGTTCCTGGGATAATTTTGATGTATTTAACACTAGGGAGGAGGTAAAATCTGGTAGATTTTATCTGGACCCAATATAATTGGTGACCCCGACGTGATTTGTCGTTAGTATACGATTTTAAGTGAAAATTTGTACATTGAACGACAGAAGATGGAAGTCCTCAACAAGCAACGGAAGCCTGTTAGAATGTCTTTCACGAAAACATTCAATTCACTATGTGACGAGGTAAGTGGAAATGACGACAATAAAGTGAAGTTTTTATTTGAGAAATTAGAAAGGGTATTTCAAGAAATGTGTTTACTAGACGAACGAGTACTCGATCTCGCATTACAAGATAGCGATAGAAGTGATTTATACGAGGCGGAATATTTATCCATAGAAGAATATAAAGACAAGATGATTGAAGCAAAATTAAAAAAAGAAGCTTATTACAGAGACTTAGTAGGTAAAGTTGCACGTAGTGAAAATGAAGGTAATTCTGAGTGCTCGTCATCAGGTTCTCGTCGGAAAAGGTTAAAGTTGCCGAAAATTGAGTTTAAAAAATTCGGAGGATATGTGAAAGACTGGTTAGGGTTTTGGAGCCAGTTTAAAAGAATTGACGAGGATGAAGAAATTTAACCAGAGGATAAATTTTAATATCTAATTCAGTCTACAATTGCTGGGACTAGAGCAAGGGAAATTGTAGATAGCTTGCCACCAACAGCAAGCAACTATAAGAAAGCGATAAATTGCTTACGGATTCGATTTGGTAGAGAAGAATTCGTAATTTAATTTTATGTCAGAGAGCTTCTAGGACTTGTGATAAAAAACGTGACAGTTGTAAAGGATAGAATGAATCTGTCTCAGCTATATGATCGGTTGGAATCGCATTTGCGGGCTTCAGAGTCAATAGGAATGATACAGGACAAGTATGCTGCTACGCTGTTTCCACTCGTGGAGTCGTGCATACCAGAGGAGATCCTGAGGGCTTGGATGAGATGTCCCACAAGTCGTTCTGAGGTTAAAGATAAAGTAAACAGTGATTCAAACACATACAGTGGAAAATTACAAGAGTTATTAAATTTTCTAGGATGCGAAGTGGAAGGAGAGGAAAGAATATCATTGGCAAAAACTGGTTTTAGGGTTTCGGCAAATCAAGAAGTCAAGATGAAACCGAAACGGTTTGAAGGTCAATGTGTGCCCACTGCGAATAATCTGTTTGCTGCAGAGAAGCACAGCATGAGACGAGAAGAGTGCATCTTCTGTCAAAAGTCACACGAAAGCAAAGAGTGCTTTCAGGCGAGACGAATGCATTTCGACAAGAAAAGGGAGGCCTTTGTGTGTCTAAAATTTGGACACAGGTCGAAAGACTTTAAGGCAAGTGTGAAGTGTGTAATATGCGGGGGGAGACACCAGGCAGTGATGTGCCATGACTTGCCTGACTTGCCTATTAAAGGTGAAGGATCTGTAGATTTGAAGCTTGAGGAAAAGAGGAATGAAGAGATATCTAGTGTTCTATCCAACCAAAGTTGTCCTCAAGAAGTCTTGCTACAGACTTTACTCGTGAAAACCGATGTAAAGGGAAAAACTAAGATAGTCAGAGCTCTAATAGACATCGGATCGCAGCGCTCTTACATACTGAAGAGGACTGCTGAAGTAATGGGTTGTGAGATAATCTGATCAGAAACTCTAGCCCAAGTATTGTTCGGAGGTGTTCAAACGAAAAGAGAAGAGCATCAGTGTAACAATGTGACACTTACCAGCTTAAAATGAGGTAGTTCATGTAACATTGAAGTACTGAGCCAGTCAACTATTTGTGGACCGATTCCTAGGGTTCAATGTGGAGTTGTTCTAGATTAACTAAGAGGAATGGGAATACTGCTATGTGATGTAGGCGAAGGACAACCTGCTATTGAAATTTTGATTGGTGCTGATTTTGCAGGAAGACTATACACTGGAAAATGCCACCAGTTGCAAAACGGACTTACTGCGATGGAGACCTTGTTCGGATGGGTTGCCATGGGATCAGTCTCTAAAAAGGGAAATGATACTAATTGCGCCAATGCAGTAACTACTCTGATTCTCAACAGTCTCAGACTACCTGACTTATGGAATCTGGATGTACTCGGAATAAGGGATCCTTGTGAAATTAAGACAAAAGAGGAGATGGGTATCGCTGTATTAGATCACTTCAAAGAGACAGATACCATAAATTGCGAAGGCAGGTATGAAATTAATCTGCCATGGTTGGAGAACAGAGGAGAACTTGGGATGAACAAGGAAGTTGTAGAAAGAAGATTAGCAAACATGACTGCAAGATTGAAGTCTGATGGAAGGTACTCGGGATACGACGAAGTGTTTAAGACATAGTTAGAAGAAGGTGTCATTGAAGAAGTTCCTAATGAGGATCTTTCAGTACTAATGCGTTTCGAGAAAAGGAAATAGGGGCTATGGCTGATATCAAGAAGGCTTTCTTGCAAGTGTCTGTCTGCAAAAAGGATCGTGATTATTTGAGATTTCTGTGGTGGGCAGATGATGATGACGAGAAGATTGTAGTTTACCGTCATTGCCGTGTTGTGTTCGGACTAAACTGCAGCCCATTTATTTTGGGAGCAGTAATCAACCATCACTTAGACAATTGTTCCCCCAAGTTAAAAACTGTGGTGGAGAAAGTCAATAAGTCGTTCTACATGGACAATTGTTTAACTTCAGTAGACACTATAGAAGAGATGAACGATTTCATGCGAGATGCTTCGCAAGTCATGGCTGAAGCCAAGTTCGACATGAGAGGTTGGGAGCACACTACCTTGCGAACAGAAGCAATAAGTTGTGAGACATCCATGGTACTTGGTTTGTTATGGGACAAGCAGAAGGATTTACTGTTTTGTGTTGTAAGTGAAGCAGAATTTTCAGAAGAACATGTTACCAAAAGAATGATTTTGCCTTTGACACAGAGGGTATTTGATCCAATAGGTTTCTCTTGCTCAGTCACGCTAATCCCCAAGCTTTTGCTACAAGAAAGCTGGGAAAGGAAATTGAGCTGGGATGCAGATGTGCAAGATGACTTGAGCTTGAAGTTTCTTAAGTGGGCGAAAGACTTACCAAGATTACAAGAAGTAAAAATTCCCAGAGGTTTATCAATACTAGGAACGTCTGTGAAGTGTAGTCTACATGTATTCTGTGATGCCAGTCGGTTGTCATATGCGGCTGTGGTTTATCTAAGAAGTGAAAGTGAAAATTGAATAGTATGCATCCAGCTGGTACAAGCTAGATCAAGACTTGCTCCATTAAAGAAAATCACCATCCCGCGATTGGAACTGCTGGCATGTTGCATTAGAACACGACTTGCTCGGACAGTAAGGGAGAGCATGGCATTGGTAGATGTGCCTGTGTATTTCTGGAGTGATTCGTCTACTGCTCTATCGTGGATCACAAAAGGAGAGCCATTGCGTACCTTCATTAACAACAGGGTCAGAGAGATACTATCAATCTCGAATGTTGTAGATTGGAGGCAAATTCCAGGTAATCTTAATCCAGCTGATCTCCCATCTCGTGGATGTTCAGTGGACACTTTATTGGATTCAAGATGGTGGGAGGATCCTGATTGGTTGCAAGCTAATGAAGATGCCTGTCCAAGATCTGAACCCCTGCCCGGTATCATAGACTCCAATGGTGATGGAGACATTGAAGTTGTCTCTACTTTAACTTCTATCAAAGAAGAATGGTATCTGACCTACTGTTCCAGCCCTCGTAAGATGTTAAAGATAATGGCATGGATTTTAAGATTCAAAGGGAATGTACAAGTAAAACCAGAGGATCGACAAAGAGGAGAGTTGTCCGCGAATAAAATAATATCGTCGGAAAAGGTAGTCGTGAAGATGGTGCATAGGGAAGCATTTCGACAGAATAAGTTAGGGTTAGTTGACCTGAAGACATTGTGCGTTTTTGAAGATGGAGAGTATATTTTACGAGTTCAGTCGAAGCTAATAACTCGCAAGGACACAGAGAACTACAGGTACCCGATGATCTTACCTAGTAATCACAAAGTGACCAAACTTCTGATTCTTGAGGAGCATAATAGGATGGCTCATGCAGGAACTCAGGTTCTCTTGGCCAAACTACGTGAACAATTTTGGATCCCAAGAGGTAGACGAACCATTCGTAGCATCCTCCTAAAATGTGTGAAGTGCAGGAAACACGAGGCAAAAAATATTGAAACAGAGCTTGTCACCCTACCTTAAGATCAAGTGAGAGGTGCCTCTGCATTTGAGGTTGTAGGCATTGACCTGGCAGGGTCACTGATGCTTCGAGATGGTTGCAAAGTGTGGATAGTGCTCTTCACTTGTGCAGTGTATCGGGCTGTGCACTTAGAGCTAATTATGTCCCTCAGTACAAACAGTTTTATTCTTTGTCTGCACAGGTTTGTAGCCCGGTGTGGTAGACCCAATACTGTCTACAGTGACAATGGAACTAATTTCAAAGGATCATTTAACTTGTTGTCGACACTTGATCGAAAAATGATTGAATGTGAATTTGCAATGATGCAAATCCAATGGAAGTTCATTCCACCCACAGCACCTTGGTGGGGTGGTTGTTGGGAACGTATGGTGCAGATGCTAAAAAAATAGTTGCGACGCACATTAGGCAAGGCCTCGCTAAGTTATGAGGAAATGCTAAGTATTTTGTGCGATTGTGAGGCCACAATAAATTCTAGACCCCTAACCTACTTGTCAGATGATTCGAAGGACCTGGCGCCGATAACTCCAGCTATGTTCATTCAAGATGTGCAAATGGTGGGATACTGACTTGGACAGGTTGGATGAAATTAACTTGTCAAAGAGATTTCGTTATCTGCAGTTTATCAGGAGCAGCCTCAGAGAGAGATTCCGTACAGAGTATTTGGGTCAATTGGTACAGCGTCGCAAAAAACAGGGGTGCTACAAATAAATCCTAGAAGGTGAAGTAGTTCTCATCGGCTGTGACGGAAAAAGGAGAATTGAATGGCTCTTAGCTAGAGTGATAAAGGTGTTTTCAGGCAAGGACTGTAGGGTCAGGGTGGCATGTGTGAGGACCATCTCAGGTGAAATGTTGAGCCCAATACAACGACTCTACCCTCTAGAGATTTCAGAACCTGTGAGTGTTGCAGAGAAAAGTGGGAAATCAGAGGATCCTACTGATGAAAAAGGGATGATAGTCACAGGAAGTGGTACAATTATAGGGTGTCCATCAAGATTTTACGATTGACTGACGACTGAACTTTGTGATAACTTTTGAGATATGTGATTTGATTCAAGAGAGAACATTTTCTGATATGTTTTGGATATTTAATCCCCAATCAAATGGCGGGAGGATGTTGGAAACGTGAACAATATTTATTTGTAGTTAAGGTTTAAAATGTAATTGAAGTGCAGAGTCTATTCTGATATGAGCTCTACGGAGAAAGAGCAAAAAAAGTTTGTTTGTTTCCTGATGTGATAATTAATAGGAGAATGATATATATTGTTTTCATTTATCAATGCAGTGAGTTCCTGGGATAATTTTGATGTATTTAACACTAGGGAGGAGGTAAAATCGGGTAGATTTTATCTGGACCCAACAGCAGTGGTTACATTTTTTAAGTTAAATGCATTCTATAAACCGAGTTACAAATTTATCGAAACAACTTTCAAAATAATTGTTTTTTACTTTAGTACATTACATAATATCACTAACATTTTTTTAATAATTTGTATACTTGTACGAAGAACAACTGAATTACAAAGGTAAAATTGTAAAAACGACAAAGTACTTATGTTTAAATTTTCTTTGCCTGGATTTATGACGTTTCTAATAAATAATATTTATTTTAAATGTTTGCAATAATTTTTTTAGAACTAAGTATAATAATATTCTGCGTTGCAGTAAACTTACTGTGTGGTTTAGTTCTTTATTCGTCTCCTCTAGTTCTTGTATACGTAGCTGGGATTCCCCTAGCTTACTGTTCAGATCCTGTATCTGTGACACATAAGACACCATGTTATATACTATGTACTACCAGAACCTCACACCAGCTGTGTTGACGTCACTATACCAGTGATTGTCGTGTTGCCACACTAGCTGATTCAATGACTTGAGATATATGTATAATGAGCTGTTAACATACTGGGTCTTTTCGATTTTCAATGACAATTTGAAACTCTTAAAGTAATAAAATAGCAAAACTAAATAATTTCTGTAAAACTATTATTCATTTGATGCAAAGTTTAAAACATACCTTTTTAATATATATATGTTTATGGTTAAAATTAAATAAATTTTGCATATTAAACATGTGCCAAGAGTCTCATAATTACGAATTACATTTAAATTTTTAACATATATGTATTTCTTGAAATGTTTGCTTTGTTGTACAAATATATTTTACTAACAAATAGTTTAATTTTAAAATAGTGTCAAATTTTTAACATTAAACCACGTTCGTAGCTAACGTGTATCATCACTACTGTAATAAACAGTTATGTTTTAGCATACCTTTAAAGCAGTTTCTCTACTATTATTGATGTTCGCTTCAAGTTCCCTTTCTAGACACAGAACCTGGAAAATCATTACATAATATATGCATTTTTTGAATGATATGACATGTAGTTGTGATTTTTAGCTAAACTGTAATTATTTAAAACAAAAAATTTCGTAATTAAGTGTAGGAAGGTCAGAAGAATAGTTTTTCCAAAAGATCAGAAAAATCAGTTAGATTTTTAAAGCGACTGTGATATTTTAAACTAGTGTTATCTTTACACTGAGTAGAAAAAATATTGAAATGGTTTGCGATATTGTTAATATTATGTATGCTGGTATCTTACTTAAAAGCTATGATAAGAATTGCCTTTGTTATTACGTGGAGGAAGAGAGGTATGATTTAAAATAAGTTCTTAGTGAACTATTTTTTATCCTACTTTAGTAGCATTTGTCATATTAGTTACTTTTGGCTGTTCACGGAGTACCCACAGTAATTTCTGTTTCAATTTCCTCGACTTTCCTTGCCAACACAACTTATTACTCTTACTTCATTGAATTTCAACCCAATTAATTTAACATTACTGATGACCGACAATTCCCTTTCTCGTCACCAGCCCACTCCCTCATTCTCAATTTCCGTTCACTCACCTTTCTGACCGTATTTACACCTTCTCCAGATCCCGCACATCTAACTACACATACATTTCCCACTCTGCTGCTGTATACTCTTATATTTGTCGTATCAATGCAATATGAATATTTTCCTTCACTGCACTAATAACTTCCTACTGTAAGCTTCCCTGTATTTCTAGTATACTTCTTCTTTTAGAAGCAACACTGCTTTCTTCACCCTGAGTCATTCTGCAACAGAATCCCGAAGTACTTGAAATATGACGCTACCTCTATCCCCTGCCATTTACATCTAAATGCGCTCATCTACATGTCTTTCTCATTAATTTTAAAATCCTCGTCTTTCTCGAATTTGTTTTCATTTTATTTTCCTCTGTTTACTGTTGTGTTCTACAAATTCCATGCTGAAACTAGTTAACTTCAACCATCTCAGCAAATAACATGCTGTCAAACTTTCTAATCAGACACTTACTCCATTACACCTGCAGTTTGTCACTAAACACCAAGCAAATCCTAAATCCATATTTCTCTTACAGGTTTTATTATGTTTAATAGCTACATCCCATTAACTTAACGAGATATTAGGAGATGCTTATTCATCTAGGAGGTAAAGTGTATACGAATTAGATGTTACGTCAAATATTTTCCCCCGCACATCTCACGTCGCAACACTATATCCCCGGGAATAATTGCTTCCATGGCTATTTTCTCCTCTATACTCTAAGACTACTGCGTCACTGACCTATTTAATCTTTTTCTACGCAATTAAACTCTATTACCGTAATTTTCGTTGTCACAGAACCTTTACAGTACTGCTGTTCCAAATGTAATATTTCAATGTCTGTAACGCCAAATTTATTTCTATACATATGCTAACTTTTAGTCACAGAACCGTTACTGTATTCCATGTCGCTTCCGGTCTTTTGACGATACATAATTTTAACCTCTGATCGTGAAGGCACATGCCTCCCTAAATTTTTACTTTGGCTAGAAGAAATCCCATATATTTTCTATTAACATCTGTACGAGAAATCAGATGTGGAAATCAAAGCATAAAATTTAATTTCGCTATGCGTAGGTCAACATTTTTGGTTAAAAAAAGTTTTTTCTCCATTATTTTTAACAAAAATTAAAAACTAAAATTACCATTTACCGCCACAAACAATTTCCCAGTAAACAAGAAAAAGTTCAAAGTTGGCTCTTCCAGTAACATGTGAAAATACATACTTTCTGTTAAAAGGAAAAACATGTGTGGACATAAAGTTATAAAATCCTAATATTTTTCTTTATTACAATTGTAATAACTTAACCATTGTTAGTCGATTAAATTTTGAACTGCATTAAATATTTATTTATGTACAGTACTTTCATGCCTAAAATCATCAGTTAGGAGTTGTAATCTCCACTATTTTCCAGCGAAATAATTATTTCTTATAAATTTTTTTCTTTTTGAAAGGAAAATTCTTATCGTTTTCTTTTGAACTGGGCTACTTAAATATAATTTATATCTTATATTTTTAATCGCTCCAGCAATTGAGAATAATTTAGGAATTGAATACGTAATTCTATTTTGAAACAACATTAAAACACATTTTCCTTATTAAAAATCATTAAATTTCATTTTTGTACGTACGGTTTCGTTGTATTTAGTTAGATGCTCATTAGCGTCACTGATTTGTTTAGTAAGTTGATCCACCTGTTGAGAAAAAATATAATTTTAAAAACTGTTGCGTAGCCTACAGACATACATATTATAATTTTTTTTTTATATTTACGTGTACATAAAAATTTAATTTGTTTTCATTAAGTACTTTACAGTTTTTAATTACGTTGGAATATGTTTCGATTAATAGAAGTTTAATAACATTTTATTTTAAATTAATCAATTATCTTATGCAATTTTACTAAAAATTTACATTACTCACACTTTATGGTCTGCATGAAAAGATTAGTATTACATTTTGTGGGAACACTGTACAGAAGAAGTAGGAGTAGCACGCAATAAAAAAATGGTGCCTGGAAAAATTTATTAACTGTTTTAGCTTAGTTATTAATTATAGTGCTAGAGTTTCGACACAATATTAATTAAAAGGTGGCTTGATTACGAAATAGTTTATGGCATATCAAAAGTTATGTCGTTTACATAAAATTTGTTTCTCGCTACGAAGATTTTTATCTCCGTTATATCTAAACATTTATTCACCCTAAATTACTTATAGGTATGTCAGACGCATTCCTTACACATATTTACTTACATATATATTATGGAACTGTTCAAAGATCAAAAAGATTAATTATTTATATAATTATTTAAGTACGTTTTGCACTGACAAAATTATATTTCAAAAGGGTCAGTTAAAAAATAATTTACTATATGTGAACAAAGTATGTTAGAAGGAAAGGAAATACAATGATTGTAGTAAACGGTGGACTAGAGAGATATTAAGTAGAAAAATAATGCCATTAACTTCAGTAACTGCTAGCCAACAAAATAGATGAACGGGTACAACTTCAATAACGTAAACATTTTTTTAATATATTAGTTTAAAATTAAATCTTTAGAATAAAGTTAGTAAAATTGAGTGATGAATTAGTGATTTGTAATTGTTGATGACGTCAAATTAAAATACATCTAATTTTGATAGAATATTTATTAAGATATCCTACAATAAAAATATATAAGATAGGGTACTGTGTTATCAAATAATGTAAATGAACCCATTACAAATATTTGTCATTATTCTTCATTTGCGTTGGCTTAAGTTACAAATTCGATATCTATAACTACCATCAAAAAATGTTCATTATGTGTGTTTATGAGATAACAAAAACTTAGCTGTTATTTAGTAATATGTTACAGGTTTGTTCCACTGTAAACGTACCGTCTTCGCAGTGAGAAACATTCTGAGCATATAATCTTTACTAAGCGTGTCACACTTTTAAAAGATGTATTACTTAATTATTGGTAACTAAATAGTTTTAAATAAACAGCAACTAAATGTTTTATTTTCAAATTTGTAAAGTTTTATTTTATCGGAAATACCCTGACCTGCGTACGCACGTATAATATGAATGTAAATTTAAAAATAAATATGACACATTTCCTTTGTCAACAGTATGTATGTATATATACACGCACACACACACATTACCTCCTAATATTTTGTAATATGTGTCACAATGTATGACATTTTTTAGTTCAAAAACGAACTTGAGATGCACATTTTACCACTTGTACTGTACAGTATGTCTTGCACTGTGAAACATATCACAAAGTATAAAAAATATATTGTTCGCAAGAAGCTGTCAAAGATTAATGAAGTAATACGATACTGGAAAAGTGCTATTTTATATCTCATTATATCTTAAATTTTTTATTAAGAGGTGAGGTGAGCGCGTTTTACAATCCTTTAAAACCGACGTTTTAGGACCGACGAGGTCGAAATGATGTGAAGGGGCAACACGAACATCCTTTCTGGAGCTGGAACTCGAACCCAGGACCTATCACACCGCAAACTAGCGCATGACCAACTATGCTATGGAGGCCAGCATTTTAAACAAGATAAACGTTATATAAATATACGTATTTCTTAAAGTCATATTGTTAACATTAGTTTGAAAAAAATGTTTTAAACTCGTGAAAAAATGTATATGATATCAATATATATTTCTGTACAATGACAAAATATTTAGCACTACAACAGAGATTTTTATGAAAATTGGCCTTTACAGTAGAGGCTGTGTCCTCATGTAAGGAGAAATGTTTAAAAAAATATTTTCAAAATTTGATTTATGTAATAAGTACATCTCTTGTAATGCAACAATGAAGCCTAAATTTACGATATGGAAATTTAACATGAATAAAATAAAAAATATGTAAACACACACACAGGTGTACTACTTGAGTATACGGTCGAAATCTCATTCTGGTGATGCAAACACTCAATAGTAGCAATTGTTTGAGGCATTCTATCTTAATATATGTACTTAATATTACGAAAGTAATCGCGAAGCGAGGAGGACTGAAAATTATTTTTTAATCCGTAGCGAATTCAGAAGTTCTTCCATGAATACTTTCGAAACAACTGATCATTTTTGTTCCCCTCGCCATTCCCCTGCCCTCGGCTAAATTATATATATTTTTTTTAACTACCGCAATATTGTTCGTGTATTTAAAGATATATGTAATGTTCAACAATGTATAGCTCGAATATTAGGAGGATAAAACCGAGTGCTGTAAATAATAATTTATCAGCAACAATGTTTCAAACCAAAGACCATATATTATTGGACGAATGTAGTAGTGGGATAGAGTAGGAGCAGGATGGATACAGTATTAACTCACATCACTACTGAATAAACGATACCTGTAGTGTATCATTACTACTACCTAGTTATTCAGAAATAATACAGTTTGTCTATAAAATTATGCTGTAAATGTCATTACCAACAACCAATTTGATAATTGAGCCTCTTAAAGCCAAAGTAGTGTAACTCCAATATTGAAAAAAAACTGAGTTACATGTGGTATGGAATAGAGCACATTGAAAAAACGATTAACTTAAAAGGGTGGTGTAAGTATTAGTTCCACTTAAAGCTGCGTAGAGAGCAGCACAAGTTTAAGTAGCCAATGGAACCATCTATCGGCCTAAAGGTAAAGTGGCGTAACTGGGAGTTGCAACATTATTCCAGTCATTTTGTTGTTGTGTTAACGCTCTTAATGCCACGGTATCGTTCATTTTTGTTTCTATTGATATAACTATTATAGTTAATGCACTGTAAAAATATTAAAAATGAGCAAAGAATCATATCGGGAAAGTGATGAAGACAGTGTTAGCGAACCAAGTATTCTAGCTTATAATGGTTCCAGTGATGAATATTTACCTAGAGGATCAGAACTGTCTGGTAAATGCGGTTTTTGTTTTGTGAGTATTTTGTATTAAATGATTATATAGGCTATTGTTTCAATACATGAAGGTGCTATATTTATATTATCAGTAAAATCACATGCCACGTTGAGATTATTTTCCCTCTGTTCAGGGATATCTTCTAACCATATAAAGGGGTTACATGCATCACCATATTGTATTTTGTTAATGTTTGCAATAACTTTAGTGTTTTAAGATACAGTACAGCGAGGTCACTTTGCACTCCTAGGGGTAACTTTGCACCACCTCTTAAATTTCATTTCATAAGTACCTTCAAGCTATCTTTCAAACTGAAGTATTCTTTATTATTAAACCTGTGATTTGTGACGTTTCCATCAACTTAAGATGCTGCGATTATTCATGTAAAATAAAAAACAGTGGTGTAATGGTTCCTCAACATTGTGCAAAGCAACCTCACTTTACAGTATCTCATTTATATTTGCATCAGTTACATTGATAATTGAGTGGTGCTGATTGATATAAAATATTGTATTTATTTGTCTACCGGAAAGTATTTCACTTGTATGATAGCAGAAAACAAGCAATCAAGAATCTACGTTCTTCTAATATACTAGTAAATTGTTTAGCAGCAGAAAAATAACCACAATGGTTTTGAAATCAGCACATTTCATTCTACACAATATCAGATTTAAGCTAACCTGAAAGTAAGGTAATAACAAAAAGTAACAAAATTCAAGACTTTAATGAATATATTCCATTATGCAAACGGCAACTTATTCGCAAAATAGAATTCACATATGATTACAATTTCTTCAACGGGTTTTGCTTGTAACATAGTGTTTCATTGTTCTGGAAGAATAGGTAAGCCAAATCGAAGCCGAAAAGAAGAAACGAAAGGAAAGCAAGAAACAAGCACGAAAGAGAAGGCGAGATATTGGAAAATCCTACGCAACTGCAATATGTAAATCAGTAAGTGAGTAAAAATTTACGAACCCAAATTGTAACTGTAAGAAAATATGTTTTGAAAAAAAATTTCAGAAAATGCACGAAAAAATGCATTTGAATCATTCTGGAAAATAGGCACGTTCTCTGCCCAAAATGCATTTACACGTGTTGCTTTAAAACAGGCGACGCCACAGCATCGTCGGCCAACAATTGGTGTTTGACTACCAGCAAAATGGAGACGACCAAAATCTCTTGCAAATTTCCCTTTCACTTTATTATACAATGGACCGAGGCCTGTGAAAAAGGAAGGAAAAAACAGGACGTGCAAGATCTTTTGCTTTACATGCCCCCTAGCAACCACGAGTACTACAAGAATCTTCGTACTACGGACTCCGTCGAAGATGTCGGGCCATTTGATGCTGACGACACTATCGACTTTGAGTAACTAACACTAGTTATGAGGTGTTAAAAGAGTGTTTTACATTATATTCTCCATACAAATTACTCAGTGTTGCGAAACAATACAACACGCAGACTACTACAGTAGACTCCTCTGAAAATCGGTTTTCTAGATGTTGATGACAATACATATGTTGAGTAACCAAATATTGTTTGGTGGACACTTGTGACGATATGTTGACGTTTTTACATAAATATTAATGTTTGTATTGTTAAAAGCAATTATATTACAAAATCTTCTGTGGTTAGAGTGGTCATATTCATCATCTTGCAACTGTAAGTTACTTATTGCCTTAACTATTTTTCTCTAAATATGTGAAAATGATAGAATCGATAATAAATAGTAAAAATAATCTCTTTTTATTATTATTACATTTCATTTACAGCATTTGAGTTTGTATTGCTGTGGAATTTTCTGTAGCAGTTCTACTAAATGTCTTAATATCTCAACTGAAGGATAATGTGACTAACACTACTTTAGTTTTAACAGACTCAATTACATCTCACGTTGTAGACCAGTTTTGTTACAGAAATTTACAAGTAGCCTGCAGACATAATATTAATGTACTGATAATTAGTATGAGGAGATTATTATTAATATGTTTAGCTGTACAAGTGAGAAAAAGGGAATCTATCAAAACGTGACCTTATTTTTGGAATGTTTAATTAATGCCGACATTTTAATTGTAATTTTTAGAAAACGTACTGGATTCAACAAATTATTAAAACGAATAAAATAATAACTGGTGGTAAACGTCTATATAAAGCAGAAGTATCAAATAAAAGATTTAATGGCTGTATTATCGCTGCAGTTTCGTAAATTACCTCGTAGTTTCCAAGGCAAAATATTTCCATTAAAAATTTAATATTTTAAACGATATTGCATTGTTAACTTACTAGGGAGTCCTGTTCATCAAATGTTTAACATGAATGAATCTGGCGTGTTAGTTCCCTTATCATCTTAGTATTATTTCTTTTAAATGTAATTTTGTTTATTTCTTTACTACGAACTATTAATGGCATAATTATGTTATCAATTATATTTTGACGAAAACGAGTAAACGATTTTTACACATTTCATACAAAATGTTTTGAATTAATAAGTTTTACAATAAATTTTTATCTGTAACATATTACTGTGTAATATACTATTTGATTTTATCGAAATTGTAATAAGTGATATCGTAGAATTTGATATTTTTTGTCAAGTTGAGTTTTTAACTTTACAATTTCTTGATTGCGTGCTGCTCCCTTTATAAACATAAAATAAGCAAAAGTATAAGTCATCATTAATCAATAATTAATATTTTATAATAATAACAAATTAATTAATTTCTTAAAATACATTTGTAATTGTAAAACAATAAACTGTATGTAAGATCAATTCACTTTCGAGCAAATATATATAGGCATGCTTAGTTTATAAATATTTAATAATCATCAGCTTCATACGAACAGTAAACTGTATTGCTTACATTTTGGTTCTTGTCCTCAAGTTGATTTTTCAGATCCAAGATTTCTTGGCTAAGTTGTTCCACCTTAAATAAAGAACAATATATATTACAAAAATTATGAAGTCGACCAAATGTGTGGTATATTTAATATATGTGTAAGTGCACATATTAGGAAAGGTTCTTAGAGGAAGTATACTATTTAATGTATTTTACTATTCAATTCTAATAAAAATTAATAAAATAAGATGTCTATAAAATTTATGTATTCAATTATTTCACGCAATGCTGTAAACTAACTAATTAACGATCACAGTTTTTTCTTACCGTATGATCCTTGTTTGCAAGTTGGTTTTTCAAGTCCAACACTTCTTGTGAAAGTTTTATCACCTTTCAGAAACAAAAACAAAAACGGAACTAAGAATAAATCAGTAAAATAATTAGGATGAAAACAAATGAAAGGTGCAACTGTTTAAAATTTATTACATAACCATCAAATAATTCAAACCATTTATGTACAGTTGAATTTTCTTAGCTAGTAATTCTTGGCCAGTTATCTGTAGCAATTACACATTTAAGAAACATTAACATGTTTGTATCTAGACAGGCTTTATGTTCATGGATGACAGCAAGGATAGTGCTTATTGGTTATGTCTTCTGTTGTCGCAGTTCTGGGCAGCTTGAGTAACGTATGTAAGTGCAGAAGTGTGTCTCCATTATCCTGGCATGCAACCAGAAATCTCTGCTGATATATGTTAGGAGGTTTTGGTTAGTGAACATTATTAGCATTGGTTTATTCTTTTTACTTTAAATTTTAATCATTTGTATAAAGGCTAACTATTTAGTGTTAAAGAAATGGTCATAGTCTCACAACAGTGCTGATACTTCAACAGAATCTTCATCTCTGGCTATAATTCTTAACGACATGAAAGACTTGGCTGCAATATAAGACCTTTACACATGATACTTTGTTGTTATAGGTGTTGTATACACTCAAAAAATATTTGTAAGATTTACAAAGATTTTCTTTGTACAATCATTCGTTTGTAAAGTTAGTAAAATAAAGTTTGTAATGTTACAAAAGAATTATTTGCACTTATGACTGCGTTAAGTTGCTTGGACATACCTCGTTGCGAAATAAATGACTGCCAAATGTTTGCACCTATACCGACAGTTCATATCCTGAATTTTTTTTTTTTTGTAATCATGACAAGGCATTTATTTGCAGTTCCACATACTTTTATAAAAGTACAAAATCTTACTTGTAAAATTATTTATTTGTAAAGTTGCATGGATTTTCTTTATAAAATCATTGGAATTTTTTTAGTCTACTAAAATCACAGTTTTGCGGAAATGGCATCATTATTTAAAATCATATATTTTGTAGCGCAATTTTTTGAAAACAAAATACATTTTCATAATGATGCATTTTTTAAAACATAAAATTAAATTATCACATAATGTACTGTACATTGAATACATATAAATGAACTAAAATCCATTAGCTCCGAAGTCAAGGTGGTCTAAGGGAAAGATGAGGGTTCGAATCCGAACGCCTCCTTAAATTTATTTTTATTTTCAAAAGAATTTCATGTAATTTTTATTTATTGAATAGTTTTTCATATCTGAGATAGGTTTCATAATTTAAAATAAAACGAGTACTTAAAATGTATTTTATTTCTAGTGGCGAGTACAACAAAGCTATATATTGTAATTTTAGAAACGTATACTTTGTATTTTTTTTTTTTAAGACAACCTTTATAGTTTTACAAGGAATTTGTTTGGAAACTGGGTTTCCAAAGATTTTCTTTGTAATTGTACAATTGTTTTACAGTGTAAGGGATTTACGATGAAGTTAGAACGTTTAAAACTGCTTCGCAAGAATAATACTAAAAATAAATGATTTGTGTACTGTTAAAAGTAAATATTTTATTATGGCAACATCTATACACTTGAGTTCCTGCTTTCTTTGAATTAAATAGTTAAAAAATTTAGTTTTTTTGTGTGTAGAAAAAGTAACTAGAGTTTAAAAGTGCACACTTTATCACGAGACGCCAAAAAACGGTTTTCATGAGGCGATAGTTTTAAATTACATATAAAGACCAGAGACCGAGACAACGGAGGCACAGCCAGCTGCCAGGATCACAGCGGCCATCTTGGATTTCATTACGAAGGCCATCTTGGAAATTGTTTTGTATACATGAGCGAAATTCTTGGTCTTGAGCTAGACGTTTTGTTACTTTTATCTTGCAATTTTACATTTTCTAAATTATTATTTGACTTATTGCAAAATTATTATTTTATACCCCGTGTATGTCTTCCATCTTGTCAACCAAATAGTTTTCATAGTCAGTCCGTGTTTCTTTTCATTCTTAGTTCGCATTTTCGCTAGGCAACAATCTTAGAATTTTGCATATACGTTGCCTGGAGGGTGGTTCTAGAAGATTCGTCATATTTGTTTTTTCGTCGTGTGCTAGAGACCATGTATGTTAACTATTTTGGCTGCTATATTATGCTAGTATCTCATACTGGTGGCTATTGGTACAGAACCACGTCTCAGATGGACGAGGACAATTATACAACACCGCAGCAAACCATCTTACATGTATGGTTACCAGATAATCCATAAACAGTTTACGTCTTCGCTACATATCAGATCCTAGTAAAACAGTTGAACATCTCGTGGGCCACTAAACAACCTTGTCTAAGAAATTGCCATCACCGTTTCATTTCTGTAGCCCACGCATTAGAAGTATTACCAAACGACAGTTGGTGAGCTTTGACTTACAAAGCCATTTTACCAATGTCCCTATGCCTAAAACACTCAAGTGTATAGAAACCAGACTGTAAAATGACAGCACTCTAAAAGAATGATCAATACTAACTATTTCATACACCACGGGTGTTATTACCCAATGTGTTAACATGGCGTATTTATTATTGGAAGATAAATTTTACAAAAATATGTTGTGCAAAATGTGTTTCTTGATGCATAATCTTGCAAAAGGTATTTTAACTCTTGCCGTTCACGGCCAAAATTTCCATTGAGCACTTTGAGAAATAAGCACTGAAAAAAACGAACGCCCTGCATATAGTCTGGCTACGATATATTGATGAAAAATTTCTAATCTTCAAAAGTACCTGAAAAAAGGTAATTAATTGGCTGATACCATAAACTCTCTCAGACGAACAATACAGTTTACATGTGAGACTGAAAATTATGCGAAAATTATCTTTCTAAATGTTTTTAAAGCAACATAATCCCTACTAAATTGTACAGTATGTCTACTCATACCTGACAATGTATTCACTACATGTCCAATCGCTGTGAAAGTAAAAAAAACTGGCATAGTAAAGACTACGAAAAACAGGGCAGCTATAATACGCAGTGAGGAAGAATACAAAACTTATTCGAAAAATCGCCGTAAAAGTAGAACTTTTAGTGAACTTATTTCCTACTGGCACAATAGATGAACTCATTCAAAACATGAAATCATATTTCATTTAATAGTAGTGAACTGAAAATTCAGTAGGAACATTAGTCATCCTGTATGTGCAAAGCCTCTGTGAGAAAATAATTTAACCTAATAATAAGTACTGACTGCAAACAACTTTATGACCAACTTTCACATTAAAAGTTACTGCGACTGAATTAAAACAAACCACCGGTACAAAACAACACAAAATACAAGACTGTGTTTACGAGATTAATTGTGAACGATGATGTGTCTACATTGGAGAAATTGGCAGGCCTCTCACGCACTTTAAAGAACACTAAACTAATATAAAGAAAGGTTAAACTGTGCAATCCTGAGTAGCCGAAAATGTTTGGTAGAACTGTCGTATAATATTTTGAGAAGACCCCACTCCAATTACAATGCAAGCAAACCAAACAAAAGGAAAAATTTAATATTCGACTTTTAATGTCAGTAATAGTAAATTCATCCGCCAACTAAGTATTAACTTACACTCATCTCATTGATCCAAACTGCGGCCAATGGCTTTCTACTTCTCCCACCATTCCATCTTTCCTAGTGTTTTGGCAACATAATATTCAGTCATACCTTACCATTCCAATCGTCTCATTTAATAATGCAGATATTTCTTTCTCTGCCGCGCCTGTCGCACAGCTTCCCATCACCTTACTGTATTTGTGCTGGTTTTTGTGTCGTTATTCCAACTGTTACTCTCTTCGGAGGGAGATCAAGGCCTAAAATGCGGCCGAGGATTCTAGTTAACCCTACTATGCAGTGATGCACGCCTTCTCTTCTTTAGAGAAACCGAAATTATGGGACGATCACAGAGTCATGTGGGGAAATTCTTGAGGTAAAATTGAAACTACGAAGAACTAGAGTAAAACCTGAGAACTATTCATCTGCACTGCACAGTCAGGAAACTGAGATATCTTAGTTACGGTGAAGTGTTACCACAATATTAGCGAGAAAAATAATTTCTCTTCATTCGTTTACTTGCGAATGTAGCTAAAATGTATACTTTCCATTTATAATACACAAAACGTACATGACGGCGATTTGATAGTTTATATTTAGTGTCTCGCATACTTAAAAGTTAATAAAAAATAATAATAATAAAAATATGTCGTTGATTTTGTTTACAAAATGGTATTGTAACCATTTTGTATGAAAACAAAACCGCTATTTAAAATACGATATCGCTTTTATGTAAAAATGCACAACGATTATAAATTATGTCGTAGATACCAATGCAGTCTTTCCTCTTCACAGTGGTTATGTTCATCCTCTAAAAATTACTAATGAATTCAAAATGAGAATATCATTCTCCCCTGTGTGACATTCTAACCTCTAATTACTACCGCCACAAATGATTTTAGTCTTGAGAAAATCTTAAGGAAGATCTGAGGACACTTTAAGGGGTATTGAACCCTACCACCTTGGATTTATCTGTTTCTTCTCGATAACTTCTGTTCAAGTTGATGTATCAAACTTTTTGTCACGACAAGGCATAGATACAAACTTAATCGATTTTCTGTAATTTCTGGAACCATAATATATTCAATATTTTGCAACGGGAAACAGCTGAAAAGAAAAATTGCTTTATTTACGGGAGTGACTACAGAGGCCGCAACATTAATAGAAACAATACCATATGGATTCCAAAGAGTGAATGAAACAATAATCTATGCCTTGTCAGCGTGAAAAAGTAAAACAATGTGTATATTCCCTGATTGATAAGAAAAACCGTAAAACCGATCTGACAGGGATCATTCCCCCTAAAGAATTCCTCAGTATTTCCTTAGATTTCACTCACTCTTAGTCTCTGATATGAAAATGTCTCACATTTCACTCAGAGAGGCCTTAGATTGCACACAATATGACTGTGCAATAGGCCCTACGTGTATGAGGGTCTGATACTCTCAATCCTCATACCTTCCTTCGTTTAGCAACTAACACATGTCGGAGTAGGGCCTACCCATTAGACCGAGCTGGGGTACAAGCTGACGTGGCGGGATATGTGGCCTGTCAGAAGGCAAAGATGCTACAGTTAGTCTACTGGAGTTCTTCAATCTGTATATTTATTTTCCTGAAGATGGGAACATTTGTAGTTTCCCGACATATCGCAGTTATGGTTATCCAAGGAACACTGCTACTGTCCGTTGATTTTCTCTCTGTCACGTTGTTTGTTTTCAGTCATTCGAGCCTTTTTTTTTTTTGCTGCCATCGTTGTAGTCGCCTACCTTCGTCGCAATTTTTAAGCACCGTATGGCGACCCCGGTGGTCCAACGCCGAGTGGTCAGATTACTCGCATTTTACCAAGACGATCCCAGCTCGAATCCCGACGGGTTCTGTCCCCGGATTATCGCACGTGGAAACCGTATAGTATGTTGCCGCTGTTTGTCGGGTTTTATATGGGATCCCCCCCCCCAACACCGGTTATTTAATTGATTATTTCGTTTTGGCTTTCTTCATACTATACATTTATATACGGAATTAATTTAATTTGGTACTGTTCTAGTTATATATCAATATTCGTGTCGTATTGTGATACGCCTACATTTCTTGCCGGAACTGTGTGTACGTATGTGTTTTGACAATATGTAACGCTGTTTTTTTTAAGTGTTTTCTGCGACACTGCACAATTTTCTTGCAATGCCGCATGTCGCAAAACGATTCAGTTTACGAACTTATTTATTTTCCTTACTGAAGTGAGCCTAACAGGCAGAGTCACTGTCCACGTCTATAACGATACGTCAGTAATTCTTTTTAGAGCTCTAGATTGACTTGCAGTGTTTATTTACCTTAAAAAGATGTCACTACAATTTTAGTTTGTAGAAAGTTTGGCGAAAATACTAACTAACTCTACTGTGTTTATGATACGTGTATCAGATTCTAATTTTTCTTATACAGTGGGCTGAAATGCTTGTTTTAGGTCATTTTAAGCCACCTAAAATCGGTTTAAATGTGCACACTGTAAATTTTGAAAAATAATCAATCCATAGTTTAAACTGTGTTGTTTGTTACCGTATGATGATAATGTCAGTAAGTTTAGCAGTTTACAGTAAAATGTTACACGAGCGACATGCTACATCACAACTCATGTGTTTGGCGTGAACTTGGATTAATAGTACATTGTTTTATTTTCAGCCACACATTCGTTATTAATCAGCTACCCCAAGTGATTTATGAAATTTGTACGGACAGGGTACGGTATTGCCAACTAATTTCAGCTAAACATTCAATGTTACGCATGATTTCAAAATTTCCGTAAAAGAACTTAATGCGGCGAATGTTAATAAACCTTCAGTCTTTATGCACTGAAGTGACTAAATTTTACCTGAACAATTAATTTAATTTTCCCATGTCAATAAACAACTGAAGGCCTATATTTAATACATTTGTGCTGATAGTTACGTAATTTAATACCTCGCAGCGTTGGTGTGCTAGCTAGTGAGCGTGTGCGTATGTCATCGGTAGACTTGAAAACTAATGTATAGGACAGATGATGGAAATCTAGTTGTCGGACACATGTCGCATCTGGTAAAGTGGTTGGGCTTATTTTCGACTAAGTACTGGGACCTTAAAATTAATATTTTTGTATCTAGGAATTTAAAAGATAGTTGCCTATGTTTTCTAAGCAATTATTTATTAATGCATTATATATAACTTACTTTTTTCTTCGAACGTTTAAACTCCTGTCAATTAAACAAATTCCTATTTTTATAAGACGTCTGTGAATATATAGGTTACGAATATGATGACTGCTATTCAATTTACACTTCAGTTCATCAAAGTATTATTTTCCGTTTCTTGAAGAACAGCTCAATTTTAAACATTGCATTATTTCAAAACTGCGTTATTCCTAACCATTATGTAACAAATACGCACTCACTCTGCAGTATTACTTACACCGTAAAAACATTATCTGAGTATAAGGTCAAAGCAGCGAGACATGCGCAGAAGCAGTGGACATGAGCTACGTCACAGTGCGTGGTTCAATATCGCAGCCGACGATATCTCATGCAACAACCAAAGGTCGCGACATTACGAGACCGTGAATTCGTTGGGTATATTGCTGATAAAACTGCAGCCACAAAATACTTAAGTGAAATTAACTAAGATGTAGGCAGTTTACGAGTAACTGTTTTGGTCATTCCTAAATTTAAAGTTCCATTGAAATTTTTGTAGTCATCAAAACTAAACTACGCGTACACTCTAAAAAAATTTTGTAAAATTTACAAGGATATTCTTTGTACTTTTACAAATCCTTGTAAAAGTACAAAGAATATCCTTGTAAAATCATTAGTTTATGAAGTTACAAAGGTGAACTTTGTAGTACTACAAAGGAATTCCTTGTACCTATACCGACTTTTCCTGCACTGTAAATTATTTTGTAAAATATGACAAGGCACTTCTTCGTAGTTGTACAAACTTTTGTAAACGTTGAAAATATTCCTTCTAAAATTATTAGTTTATAATGTTAAAAGAATTTTGTTTGCAAAAAAAGACTTAGAAAAAAATGTGTGGTAGCCTACAAAACTCGTAAGTTCGCCGGAAATTGCTTATGCAAAGATCACAACCTCTGAAAAGTAGTTTGCTGTAATAAAGTGCATATTTTCATTAATTACGTGCTTTAAATGGAAGAATTATTACTGAACTATACATTGAAGTATACAAATAAATATAGACTACGCAATATGTAAGTCACGGTGGTCTAGAGGCAGCCGACCCCCCGTGGCTCAGTTGGTTGAGCGGCCGACTTTGATGCGAGGGGTTCTGGGTTCGATTCCCAGGTCAGGCTGGGTGTTAATTTGTGTTTGTCCATTGGGTCTCAAACCTTGTCACCATACAAATTGTCAAATCGAAAATTGCTGGGGTCACTCGAAATATGTCAAACCTAAAGGAGGGAATGGTTGGTGCAGTGTTGGTGCGGAAAAATTCCGCATCACCGCTGCACCAAACATTTATAAAAAGAATTAAAAAAATAATAAAATTAATAAATTAAATTTAAAAAAAAAGGTAAGATGCGTAGCTTTTAAGCTTTGGGTTAGAGGTTCGAAACTTAGTACCTCCCGAGATTATTTTTACTGTTTCAAAATAATCTCCTGTATACGTCCTTTATTCAAAATTTATTTGATAAATAAGTTCAGTGTTCTTTATGAAGTACACTGCACATTTAAATTTATTATTTTCCTTATTGAAAATACAGCTACAGGGCTAGTTCTTGTAATTTTACAAAGCTATACTTTGTATTTTATTACAAGGATAACCATTGTAGTTTTACAAGGAATTTCTTTGGCAACTGGGTTTCCAAGGCTTTTCTTTGTAAAAGTGCAAAAATTTTTTTACAGTGTAGTTGTATGGTTGATGACAGAAGCTTCAATTAGCCACAATGACTGATCTGATGTAATGTGATGTGTATCGAAATGTTGAATTGTGGTTTGAAAGTATTTAATTGAAGGGTACACTCAATTTGGCCTAAAGTCACGTGATCTAAAATAGTTATATGCGAAATGATTGTTAGGCCAAATGATTTGATGCTAAGTGACTTATAGACCAAGTGACTTATAGGCCAAGTGACGTTTAGGCCAAGTGACGTTTAGACCAAGTGACGTTTAGACCAAGTGACGTCGGGCCTCGTGACGTTTAGCTCAAGTGACGTTTAAGCCAAATGAATTTTACACCAAGTGACTATTACACCACATGGTTTATAGGATACGAGATATTTTGGTCAAATGGATTTAGGCCAAATGATGTTTAGGTCAAGTGACGTTTTGGCCAAGCGGTGTTTTGGCCAAGTGAAGTTTTGACCAAGTGATGTTTTGGCCATGTGATGTTTTGGCCATGTGACGTTTAGGCCAAGTGATGTTTAGGCCAAATGACGTTTAGGCCAAATGACATTTAGGCCAAGTGACGTTTAGGCCAAATGCCGTTTAGGCCAAGTGAAGTTTAGGCCAAGTGAAGTTTAGGCCGAGTGAATTTTAGGCCAAAAGTTAGGCCAAGTGACGTTTAGGCCAATTGACTCTCAGGTCAAGTGATGCTTAGGCTTAGTGACTGTTCGTCACTTTAAAATGTTAAGCCAAGTGACTTTTAGCCCAAATGACGCGCTTCACTTAGTACGTTCTCTAAGACCTTAACAGTTTCACTTGATTACTCTCCCATTGACATGCATGTCATGCAGCCGTGCTTTCAAGGATCCTGTTGGAACATTATGTATTTGCTGACATGTCGTAGCATGTCTATTTATTAAATAAACGTAGCGGCTTGTATGCTCAATTCTGCCTGCATTTGTACGATAACTGCCGGTTTTAGACAAAGACAAACTTGACGAGAATTTTCGACAATTAATTATTTGCACAGTCATGAACACAACGTCATGAATGTCATGAATGCACAAAACTTGCTATTTAAGTTCGTAATATTTTACAATAGATGTATTCCAGTAGTATCAAATTACAACAGGATAATGACAGTACCAAGTAAGCACTGCAAACTTACATAAAGCTTTTAGTTGCAACCAATGTGCTTGTGGAGCCTTCAGTTATCACAGGTTTTTGCGAAATACTGTTTTTAAGAAATGATAAAATATGGTCTACAGTATACCTTTCAAATGGAACAAAGTAAGTACTGTAGCTATTTGAGTACTGTTTGCCTTAAAAAATAATCTAAATTTAGATAAATTTTACCCCAATTGTAGTTATTTTAAATCATTCGTTATTATCAAAAGTAATCAAGCAGTGACTCTCAAATGTCTACTAACAGTTTAAAAAAATCATTTGCTTCATCAGTAAGCTGATATGATTAGGTTTGTAGCAATCAGTGTACTGTTCTAATAAACAACACTTGATAGCAAAGTAATTTTATGCATCTTTAAGGTAATCACCATTATATTCATGAAAGGGGAAGGTTTGAAGGTTCAATTTTTTACAGGTTAAATATCACAGTAACTCTTAACATCGCCCATAGAATTGTAATTTAACAACTATCCGTTTTGGTAATTTCACCATATATAAAATTTTTAAATTCAAAATTCCACGGTTTGTACATCCATTAATATTCACATGACTTGATAGTTTACCGTATAATGTCTGCTTACTTTTGCATGAGGAATCACCTCCCCTAGTTTGGGCTAGTAATTTTTTTATGTCATCTATAATGTGTGTTACGTAAGAATACGAGTAAATTGGCTAGAAGCATTTATACAGGTCATTGCATCTCTGCAACATAACAGCGAAAATTAGACTATTAAACCTGTAAATGAAATGATTTTTACGTATAGACATTTAGCAATTAAATGCAACACGATTAACAACCTGTGACCCAATTGTAATGTCAGAGTGAAAGGCCAAATAAAATATCGGAACACTATGCGTTGCGAAGTAAAATTTTGTCTGTTCTATAATATAATAGGCCTAAATAAAAACTAACACTTTTAAAAAAATAAATCCTTAAGCAGTAAGTACACACACATAAGAATTACGCGCTGTTAGGTATACAATCAATAGAAAACTAAAAAAAAATTAACAACAAAAAACAAGTTAGAAACTTTTTAAACAAAATATACGGTGAAAGTACACGACAATTTATGGACATACACATAGCACAAAAGTAATAATATTGCAAAAAAATTGATTAAAAAATTATTTGGAAAATAAATATTGCTACTTCAAAATTGTAAAAGACCAAAATCAAGGGCAAATTAATATCGCCGACAGCTAAAATGGCCACCAACACAGCTACTGTGTTGTAATCCAAGATGGCTGCCGTAGGACATAGCACTTGTGTTTAGCGAAAACGTAAGAAGAAAATTGGCCGAACAGCACAGCCCATCTCAAGGACATAAGTTTGTGATTTGTCGGACAACACAACTTATCAGAGAGTAGCACACCACAGACACCAGTCGTGTCCGATCTTAGTCTGAACTTGGTTTCAACATATTAGTGGCAGCTGTAAGTATTTCGAAACACTGTCGAAGAAACTACACGCAAAACGGCGCAAGCCTAAAAGACAAGAACATAACGACAATGACATTGTAAGCACGCAGTCTGCATTTCTTATTTGTATTTATTATATTTGGATAATATATGAAAATAAGTTGTATATTTCCACGCTTCTTTAATAATTATAATTGAAAATTGCAAAAAAAAATATATTTTAAGGTTTATTAATATGTAGTTTTTCTCTAAATAGGATTAAAGTTCTTTGCTGGATCATTAAAGAATGAATTTTTAGTGGAAATTAATGGTATCAAATTTATGAAAATTATTAAAACATTTCCTGTGATATGTTAGGTATAATGAATTTAAATGTATACATTAATTTTGGGTTTCAGCTTGGCAATGAAGCGAATATGGGTTTTAATATAGTACGTTCGACATTAATGAAATTAAGATTTTCTAAATCCACAATATTTATAGCAATGAACTTCATGTTGAACATTTAGTTATTTTATAATGATAAATGCCAGTGACTTACTTTAGCCTCAGATTCATTTTCTTCCTTGAATGAGTTTTCATGTTTACTTAGTATGCGAATTTCTTCTTTAACTTCCAGTATCTAAAATAAACATAAACTATTATAGGAAAATACTTTTACAATAACTATTGAATTAAAAACATAAAAACAAAGCAACTGTATGAAATATATTTGTACTTGAGTAAACAAATAAAATGTGCTGAACAAAATAAATATTTTACCTTAACAACCAAGAACTACAGTAACATACTTACAAATACAATTTTAGCCATGCATTCATTATAAATATACATTCTCCATCTCACCCTATGTAGTTGGGGAACATTTAAATTTATATTTGATACAATCAACTTGATTAAATTTTTAGCACACATAAGTACAGCAAATTATAAAATATAATTAAATACTTGGCATTAAAAACCTCACAGTCACACCCATTTAACTAAGACACACCCATTTAACTAAGACTATCCGAAACTACCCATTTAAATCGAGTCGTCCCAAAAATTGTGTAATGTAACCAGGGCGTAGAATTGCTATTATTAAAGTTACATGATGACTGTTTAGCTAAGGCCAGATGTACTTATTGTTTGTCTATTGTTTTGTAGAAAATGAAAATGCTTATATATAATTTATACAAACATCATATTATGATGTGTATCACTCACCATGTCAGTATTATGTTTGTGCAAGCGCAGGCCTTCTTGTGTTGTGTGACTAAAGCACTGCAGAGCCTGACTGACCTCTCTCATAGCGGCGACCATTGCAGCTTCGTTGAGATACAACTGTGAACATAAAATTGTACTCACTGATCTCCCGACTAGATGAATGTAACGTGTAGGTTGTTTATACTTACCCATCTGCAGCAAAATAATAACCGTAGAGTTCGAGAACAAAATAAAAATTATTTTTATTTTCATATTCAAATTTGTAACGTTTAGATAAAGGCTGTATCTATGTGTGCATATATATATATATATATATATATATATATATATATATATATATATAATAT
>PNEQ01024609.1:25891-66624 GCA_003012365.1 Medauroidea extradentata | reverse complement strand
AAATTTTCTCAATCCTTCTTCAACAAAACTACTTCTCTTGTTTTAACGTCGCAACACCCATTCCAATCAATACTTTCCTCGTAGCTTACCCCGGGTTTGTTCGCCAATATGATCAGATCAGGTTGTAATCCGTGATACAAAACAAAATATTCCTAGCATAGATATAAAAGCTGTAGAAGTCATTAAAGTCTCAAAACCATAATACCTTATACATTCATTACATAGACAATTAAAACTTACATTCTTCCTGGCACGTGGTAACTATGGTCATAGAATAGTAAATACCTAGGTTCATTGACAAATGAATTGACATTTATATGCATCTGTAACATTGGACAAAATGCTATGTTACAATGGTAATAAAAATTGTGTTATTTTTAAGATAATTCTCATTTTACATCTTTGTGGTTAAGATAGTTGAATTTTTAATACAAGCATTATGTTGAAACATATAATTATATTTGCTGCAAAGAAACATTATTTTCAAAGAAAACTTTTTAAAGACAAAATGTGGTACGTAAGTTTTCCACATTTGATTTTCTGTAAGACAAGATTACTTTATCGCGAAGTTAATATCGTTGCTGCAAAGTTACTTTGTATTGGTCCGTATTCAAACACAATTTTGTTACTGTAAGGCAAGTGTTTTTACTGTCGCCATTGCTAGAGACATGCAAAATTCGCGTTATCATTTGGTAGCAGACTAAACTTCACTTTCCCATACATTACAGAGTATAACCTGCGATTCAATTGGCCACGAACTTTTATGTGTTGTCATTTACGTGTGTTACGTCTTTACAGAGATTGGCCTCTATACCGTGTAAGCGTTCTCCACGGCAAGTCACGACAATATCGGCCAGCGGGAGACGCCGAACGAACCTATAGTCACTTGGAGTCTAGTCAGCTGTCAGAAAATAACGCGAATTTTGCATGTCTCTAGCCATTGCCTACAACTAGAGGCACGAGTATTTAGCGTAGTGACTCTAGGTCAGGATGAACGTCAAGAACGTATACCTCACTGTCAGTTCTGTGACTGGACGACATCTGTTCTGACACATCTTTGCCAGTAATAAATGAAGAAATATTTATTGGGTATAGCTAGAGACCTGAAAAATTCGCGTTTTCTTTTGGCCCGTGACTTATTTGACACATCCTGTAAGTCGCTTAGCCAACAGTAGAGAAGCAACTAAATGCAGCCCCATTTTACTGTGTCATCGAGCAGCCAGTGAGCAGATAATGTCTACTTGAATACGCAGATGTTCTTGGAGAATGCCTACAGGTCAGTGAACCCGCAAATTGTTCTGGTCTCTTGGGATAACACGTGCTCCGCTTATTCGGTTAGAAGCGAACGAATAGAGATGATGGTTTATCACGGGAAAACTTGACCGTGTGCTGAGTTTCAAGGTACGTTCAGCTTATCAAAAGATTACTGCCCTTCGCCTGTACGTGGAGCTGTTACCCTAGTTGACTGAGCCAATAACAATCCCGCGATTGTAAAACAGTACAAAAATGGTTTTTTGGAAACCAGTTTCGAAAAAAGTTTTTTGTAACACTACGAAAATATTTTGTAAAATTTATAAACATCTTGTACATTTACGAATTTCTTTGTATATTTACGAACATTTCTGTAAATCTACAAACAAATTTTGTACATTTACAGCTAATATCTGGTTCATTTTACAATAAATGCTTGTAGTGTTACGACATTTTTTTTGGAAACTAGTTTCCAAAAAAAATGTTTTGTGAAAGTACAAAATGTTTTGTAAAATGTGAAAGGTCTCCTAGGTTTATTTTGTTTCAATTCGAAAAATCTGCTCATTAGCATTATTTTACTACTTCCCAAAGTTGTTTACGATATTTGTAACCACTTTAAAAGGTTTCTGACATCTTACTTTTATTATCTGACTGATAATGTTATGATATTACGTTACATGAATTTCTTTGTGAATGTACAATTGTTTTTTGCTGTGTATATTTGATGCCTAACATTGGTCTACGTTGTACCAGACGTATATCTCGCAATCATATATTTTGCGAGAAGCTATAGCGTTTTCAAGGGTATTTTGACTCAAAATATTTTCGCGATATACCATCATCTCTACCAATGAATATTCGACTTTGTTCAGTAGTGCGTGTACAGGACTACGAAGTCTAGGCTGTTGCCATATGAATACTCGGAATACCTTTGCCTCTAACGACATAAATACAATTTATAAGTGCATTATTAAGTGAAACATGGAAACATGGGCGTGTATTACAAATAACTAGTTCATCCTTTAAAAACATCAGTAACACTTATCTCCAGCAATGCTAATGTTACAATTCAAGGCGGATATTTAATTTTCAGAGACAGTGTGACTGCGGTTCGGCTAACGTAGGCAGGGATGTTAGTTCATTGGTAGGACCTGGTAGTTTTCGCGAAAAATTTTTTGCCCCACTTTGTTTCAGTGTCTTACGTGCGCACCTGCAGCTCAACTTCATGATTATTTGCAGAGTGATTTTGTGCAGCGTCATTATTCATTTGACTGTGCCAATCAGTACATGGATAACTGCGACACATCCCGTCTGTGATTTACAGATTTAACCACCACTCACTGGGTGTTACGGCATCCAATCACTGACCACAAAGCAGAGATGCAGGTGCGCACGTAAGGCACTGAAACAAAGTGCTGCAAATATCTTTTCGCGAAAACTCTTGGGCCCTACTCATTGGTCGATACTATAGTGAGTAGACAAAATATAATGTGACCTACCAGCTCGTAGCTCCATTCCCGTTTCCTTATAAGTAGAGATAGGAAATTTCGCGATAAGATTTTTGCAGCACTTTGTTTCAGTGTCTTACTTGCGCACCTGCATCTCTGCTTTGTGGTCAGTGATTGGATGCCGTAACACCCAGCGTGTGGAAGTTAAACCCGCAAATCGCAAATGTGATGTGTGGCAGCTATCCGCGGGCTGATTGGCACAGTCAAATGAATAACGACTCAGCACAGAAACACTCTGTAAATAGCCATGAAGTTGAGCTGCAGGTGCGCACGCAAGGCAATGAAACAAAGTGGGGCAGAAATCTTCTCATCAGTAATTCCCGTCCCTACTTACAAGTGTCTCAGAAATCTCCCGGGCGTCTTTGATAAACTGCGATACATTTGACGAAGCAGTAGGAATGTATGTGCGTTTGAACTCTCACTTACACTTAAATTAAAAAGCAACATTTTCCGGTGCTTGACAGTCGCAGTTATAGCTATCATACATGTAACTGGAAACTAAGCAAATTGTTCACTAAGTAGAATTGTACTCGAAAAATCGCTTATTACAAGTATGGTGACAATAAACCGAAAATATTATATGCGTGTTTAAAGTCTAACTACAGAAAAGTATTTTCCCAACTGATGACAAGCAAATCCTATCACTTTTTATGTACTGTACATAACAGCAAGAATAATGTGCATACTTAGAAAATTAATAGTGTACTAGATCGAAACAAGCATCAATAAGGCGAATGAATAGTGTTTTTTTATAAAGGATTCAACACGTATAGAGACCTATGATTTACACGAAAATTTATTTCCATCAGCTTGTTTCAAAGCTTGACACGCACATCAGTAGTTCAAATATGCGGTCAGTGTTTGGGTGCTTTAAACTGTCAGCGTCTCGTGGCTCTACCAGCAGATCACAGACGTGTGGTGTCGTAGTCACTGGCACAGTTAAATGAGAGACATCTCTGCACGAAACATTCTGCCAATAATCATGAATTGGAGCTGCAAATGTTCACGTAAAACACTGATACAAGCTAAAACACCAACATGTCTTTTCTAAAATCAGTTATCCCTAAACACGAGTACAGTAAAGAAACAAAACAGTCATTCAAAAGAGTTCAATCAACCTATCCCCAACCTTAGAATGAAAGTAACTTATCTACAGGTGGTCGCAGGCTGGTGTCCGCCATCTTGGAACCTCAGTGAGTTGGCAGTCAGTGAACTGATTTCAGTTCATGGTGTATACCGGCATTCCGATATCCTTGAGTTTTGCAAGGACGCAGGGGATTGCCTAGCACCCAACTTATGAGCCCGTATATTAGTTTAACCTTCCCCAAGGTAATGTTGATACCTAAAGTGGTTTCCTTGGTCCTAAGGTTACACACGTAAGCTACGTTCTTTCTCTTAACTTCATTAAATTTTTGCAGTTATTCGGGCATTAACTAACAACATTATGCAGTGTCAGTTAAAATGTAAGGTAAGGTTTACGGTTCAAACTGTACACTGTACAACTTTTTTGTACTTTTTCAAAGGAGTTCCTTAGAAATTATTTTGCAAGACAACCTTTGTACATTTACGAGGAATTTATCTTGACAACTGGGTTTCTAAACATTTTCGTTGTAAATGTAGGTCTACACTAATTTTTTACAGTGTACAGTGCATCTCTCAGGTTCAATTTTGAACTCAAATTGTCAAAATATATTGCCAGAAACAACACATAAAAGTCTCCCTATAAACTATTAAAATTTACTCAAGTTACGAAACTTATAATATTCCCATAAACTTGTATGAAAGGTTCGAAGCAAAAGTAAATTAAAAGATCGTGAAAACTATTTTTGTTACGTACTGTTTGTTACTAGTATTTCCTTGTACGTATGTACAAAAATATCAATGTTTTCTTATTACATATTGAAACTTTAGAATCGGTTTTTACAAAAACTGAACGCTGAACAGAACGACATAAAATCTTCTTTGTTCCGTGATAGAAACATGGTTGCAGTAAAAGAAACACTGAATGATGGAGAAGAGGGACCTATGATTTTCGCGAGAAATATTTTTGCACCACGTTGTTTCAATGACGTATGTGAAGAACCGAAGAAATTTGTCGCGAAAATATTTTTTGCTCCATTTTGTTTCAGTGCACATCGGAAATTCTGCTACATAGTTACTGGTAGCGTGTCTGAATTGACTTCGCCAATTAGAATAAGGTCGTTGTGGGTGCATAGGTCTGTGACTTGCCAGTATAACCCCGAGACAAGCGAGAGTTAAGACATTCAGTCATTGACCATGAATAAGGTTACTTCTACTACAGGTTAGAAAGAAAATACGATTTCTTATGGGAGAGCTTGGCACAGGGAAAATTTCTGCCACTAGTTTCGCTTCGATCGCTAAGAGACCAGATAAATACGAAACTGTATTAAAATTAAATTTATATGAACTTGCATATTATATTTGTCATTTAAATTTATTTTCAAGTGAAAAGAAACCAATTTCGACTTTTAGATTGTCAACTTAATGAAACTTAAAATTCAGGAAAGCTCTGTGATTGGTCAGTTTGGTGCATTAGCGATACCAGCGCTCAAGTGGCAGAAATTTTCCCTGTGGCAAACTTATAACATTGATCTTTCTAACCTGTAGTAGAAATAACCTTAACCATGAAGCACAGCTTCAGTTGTGCACGCAAAGCGTTGAAACAAAGTAGTGAATAGTCTTTTCGCGCAATTCGTGGTTTCCTAGTGATAACTCAAGTTTGTAACGTGACAAATAAGTAAGGTTATTTATTATAATATTTCGTACTACTGAAGGAATGACAAAGTATACTATTACATAAAATTATAGTTAAAACTACATATAGTGACTTGCGGCTGTCCTTGTATTGTGTATTACGACCGTAACCTACTTTCCACGCAGGCCACTATTCTCTAGAAATCTTGATAGACACACAGTCAAACGGCCTTGCGTTATCAGAAGAAATCTACTTTCCACCCGCACGTACCACATTCCACGGCCACGAACGTCATGCCACAAAATTTTCGCACATTCCAGCTCCGTTGGAAAATTAACCTTTTGACAATATAATATTCCAAAAAAGAGAAAAAATAAAATTATATCAAAATAACTTATCTCTGAAACATTACATCGGTATTTGTGTTCTTCAGCTGGTATTTTAAAAGTTAATCAATGGTCCACAAATATATACTGTTTAATTTAGCTGTATGGGAGAAAGAAGCCGTTTTACATGGTTACCTTAATGTTTTCCCTCAGAATCGGTTTTGGATTTTTTTTTACAAACTTTGCGTTTTCACTAAGAAAAAAAAGACAAATGCTTGAATAATGATATACGATACTGGATAATCAAAAATTATATAAACTTATGTATTTTTAATTTTATCATCCCCAACTTTTATACCTGGATGTAACGTACGCGCTAAAACAACCTAACATACTCTGAAACAAACCAAACCATGAAACATAAAACTATTGTCGCAAGTCGCTATAATGCACCGTTAACAATAAATAAATCATACAAATAATCAGACACTACAAAACATTGCATATAAGCCGAGCATTACAACCTGTACTAAGAGACTGTAGCATTGTTAGCACACAAATTTTTGTCGCTTTTTACAGAAATTGACACCTGCAATGTGCAAAATATGAAGGTTTTATAGTAGGCATGTGGCGTATGGAGTCACTTGACAGTATGTTTGTTGAGGTTTACTTGCTTGAAATTTGTGTCATGGTTTTAAGAATCGTAGCACCAAATGCATTTTTCAAAGTGCAAAATGCGTTTACAAGAATTATGTGTGCGATTCTATTGCGAATGTAGCAGTTTTTGCCTACATGCTGGGAAACGTATTGTTAGCACACTGGCATTAGAATGTATTTTATTGTAAACGGCACATTCTAGCGACTTGCTTAGGATGTACTCAGAAAGGCAACATGAAACGTTCTGAAAACTCAACGCCACAAAAGTTTCAGTCAACAAGTGGGTGACCACCCCTGATACTTCCATGAAAGGGAAAGTTATAAAAAGCGATATCTTGATGGGTTGATAATCTAAAAAACACAAATCATTGTGCAAAGAATTGAAATTAAACTCTACGTTGTTTTCAGTATTTTACCAAAATAACATTATAAATTCAATTTTCGAGGATGAATTTCTCAGTTACAAATTTCGCTAGGCAAAAATTTCGTTGTAAATATACCAAACTTCGTTACGTAAGTTAAGAAACACCTGTAACATACATATCAATACACACACACACACACGGGAGAAAAGGGCAATATTCTGAGAGGTGATGATAGTACTAGTTATTATGACCAAAAAAAAGTTCTTATGAACATGGAGTCATAATAGGACTGTTGTCGAGATAGCCCAATTCAAACGTAATCGTTGATAACGACAACCGTCCCATGTTGATCCCATGTTCATATGAACATTTATGATCACAATGATCGATGTACTATCATCTCCGAAAATTATATATATATATGCCAAAGCATATTTCTTAAGTTGTTTTGCGTAAATAATATACGTTGACGGCAGTTATTTTCAACTCTACCAAAATTCACGCCAAAAAATTTGTATTGTATAGATTCAACCCACCAATATATCTATTGTGCTTATATTTTTACGTAACAAATTAACTAGCTGGAGGAAGTATTTGTTTCCTTATAACAAAAACTCATAAGGGAACGCATCTTTTCACTTTGTTGTGATTTTCTTGTGGTAATTTAGATTTCTCGTATTTTTTTACCCAATTTAAAAGGTTCTAGTAGTTCAAAAATGTTTTAAACTATTCAGTCACCAAAAAATTTTTTTATAAGTGTACTGTAAAAGTATTACAATATCTTCAGCTCATAAATAAGTACTCTACGCGAAACCAACTTACTATTCCCTAAACGTTGACCGTTTCTGTTGTTCTGATCTGTGTTTAATATGATATAAAAATAAAAACGCATAGTTTTCCACACCTAACGTATTTTAGTCCTAAAAATTCACTTAATTTTTGTAATTTTAACACAGACCTACACAATTCAAGGAATATTTTAGATGATGTAAATAGAAGTGGAATAGAATACATTTAGTAGAAATTTAAGTTGAGTAATTATAATTTGTTTATTTGCTCAAATAAAAGAAACTCGTTGCCTTGATGTAAGCTACTAACCGTTAGCTGCACAAAAACCTTCCAAGTTTAGTTGCGAAATCTACGAAGTGAAAGAAATCGTGATATCCTATAATACGTAGCCTACTGCGCAGACACAATGCCTCAGCCTTGGCAAAGGACGCGCGATTGAAAATTTGTTGCACGAAGAAAAAAAAAAACATGGGCAGTGATGGGGGACAGACTTTTTCTGAAGTCACTTTACGTAGACAAGTGATTAATATATTTCTTGCTTATGTCCATCGAGATATTATAACACGCGTTTTACCTATAAAATCACCTGGAGTTACTCCGTTGTGTTATTTTAATTTATTAATTGACGAGTTTTTTTAATAAGGTAATGTTCATGGTTCATTATTTTCTGTAACATCTATCAAATTGTTTACCATTATTTAAAAAAAGGAACTGAATTTCGTGTGTGTGTGTGTGTATATATTTAAATTCACACTTTTTCTAAGGCAATTATTATCAACTAGAACCTGTTAACACATCCAAAACCAAACCAAATTTACTTACCTGAAAAAAAAAATTGCTACCTTAAGACATTTGACGCCGCTTCAGTTTAACTTCTTAAAAACATGCAGTCTTAAAATAGGACAAATACGAAAACCATAAGATGTTTTAACCTATCTTCTGCTATGTGCGTGTTCGAGGTCCCGTTATTACATATGCTAAGGCTGACTCTTGCAATGTCGCCATTACCTTCTCTACGCACAAGGCGCTCAAGTGGTGCGCAGTTGTTCTGACGGCGACTTGCCTATAGGTGGCTCGCGTTAAAGTGAGCCCTTTTTAGGACCATCCTGTTTACAACAATAATTAAAAAACCATTATTTATTGTAACCACAAGTGTTAACTTTAGTGTGGGGTATACTCTATACACTTTGATTGGTAATTAGGTAGCGCTGTCTATATCAATAAATTGCAGGAAAATATAAAAAATCGGAAAAGAAAAAGTAACTAGGATTTAAAAAGTGCTTCATTTATCACGAACAACCTATAACCATAACATAACTCAGTGACCCTATAATTTTATTGCAAACTAACAAAGGTTATTTTATGAGTCGAACCACGAGTTTGCAGCGAAAAAATTCTTCCACCATTTTGTTTATATGCGCTTCGTGCAAATCATCAACTCTGCTTCATGTTTATAGGCAGCAAGATACGTCTCTCGATGACTGAACCAATCATAATGATGTTATCATGACACAATACGTCTGTAGTTTGTCAGTATAACCCCGAGAGTTACAACATCCTATCAGTGGCCGTGAAACAGAGTCATAGATGTGCACATAATGCATTAAAGCCAAATGTTGATAAAATAATTTCTCCAAAAATCTTGCCGTTACGTATGAGGTTTGTGTAAAGACAACTGGTTAAAAAAACAGCCTTTCGCGTTCTTAAAATCCTGAGAATTTTGTCTGTGGGCAAGAAATATTTATTTTACTTTTTTATTTTAGAAACTGTTATAAAATTGTTAGATTATAGTATAAAATGGCAATAATTTTTCGTGACGTATTTTTCAAAACAGTATAGCGGCCTGCGCATTTCATAATTGAATTTTTGTTATGTAGCTTCGCCTTCAGTATGCAGTAATTCTTTGGAAATTAGTTAAAAAAAAAAAACTTTTTGTAAGTTTACAAAAATATTATGAACTTTACAGCAAATACTTGAAAACATACAAATATGTCTGCATGTTTACCACATTTTTGCATATTTACAAACAATAATAATAAATAATAATATCATATTTACAAATATGTCTGCATGTTCGCCACATTTTTGCTTATTTACAAACAATAATAATAAATAATAATATCACATTTGCAAATGAATTCTTGAACATTTTACAAAACTTGTTTAAAGTTTCAGAAAAAAGTTTGACTACCAGTTTCTAAGAAATTTTTTGTAATTTTACAAAATATTTTGTAAAATGTGACACCCCTTCGAAGGTTATTTTGTTTCACGTCAAACGCTCTGCTCATAAAAATATATCCGACTAGTCCCCGCAGATATATGCAAAATTAAGACCACTTGAATGCCTTACCACATTTTTATTATTGTATATAGATTGATAAATATTTTGACATAATTTTACAAACTTTCTCTAGTAAAAGTACGATTTATTTACTGTATAGCGGTGCACCAGAGATATGATTGGCCGAGTCAAATGGGACACGTATCTATCGAACGAATGTGAAACATGGACATGTTATACTGAAGCCGGTCAAATAGTAAATTTTTCCCGAGATAAATAAGCATCCCTAACTAAAAATAGTTTTTCTACAATCGTATATTTTTCGCGAAACAGCTTCAAAATTTTTGCAACGCACTTATTTCACCAGCCACGTGGAATATTTACTGTAATTTACTAACATTAGCCATACATATCACATGCAGCAACTTGCAAATTATTTACTCGCAAACTAGTTTTTCCCCTTGATGCAAAATATTATGATGAAAAATGGATATTATAAATCAATTTTTCAAACATTCAAATAATCTATTTAAACAAAATATTTAGTAGTACAACAAACAAAACATACAATTTAATTTATAGTGAACATTGTACTATTCTAACAACCTCTGTAGTATCTGTGTACTAACGTGTAACGAGGTAAGTGTGTACAGTTTGCTGCACATGTAGGCACACACTTATACTTTAGCGACCCATGATTTAAGCAAAAAGATTTTTATACCATCCTGTTTCTTGCACTTCTGCAGATCTGCTTCATTATTATTGGCAGTGTGTCTCTCACATGACTGTGCAGATGCGATAACACACGTCTTTCATTCTGCGGGTAGAACACTTAAACGCATGATAGTCTATAAAATCTAATAACGCACCAAGAATCATAGCAAGAGATGTTGGAAAATCGCGAGAATCTTCTCTCACGGCATATTCTCCGTATCAGCGTAACGTATTGTGCCTTGTAAGATTGGCTGACTGTTGTATGCCACTGTGTAGCTGTTCACGGAAATATAATTGACTTTCAGTTGAAACGCACCATAATTATCGTATGATATAGGGAGTAACCTGTAACGGATGAAAATAGTCAGAAAAGAATTCGTTGCATTGAAGCCTAGCAAACGGTCAACTTTTCCCGCTGTAAATAATCATCCCTAAGCTTAAGTGTAGCATGCTGCGACAAGTCTTAGTTTAGCACACCGTGTCTCGGATCTATTTCAGTAATTAATTTGTATCCTCTGACCTCGGACCACAAGAGATAAATTAGATTGTGCACCACATGTTGAAACCTAAATGATCTGACGCATGCAGTGGCACATCGTCCAAGAATCCAAGCATTACGTCTTCAAGGTAACCAAATATGCCGCAACCGTGATAATTGGTAGAAGGAGGTAAGACACAATAACATGCCCATTTTTGCCATCATTACCGTATCATTGCTCAGAAAACCCAGGACAACAATAACGTACAGTATGTAACGGAGGTGGAAGAGGTCAACATGTAATATGGTAGTAGTGTTTTGTTTGTCGTGGGGCGCCCGCTTATCTCAGGCCTTCAACACTGAAGTAATAAAATTCTGAGTTGTTCAGTCATATAGGAAATATTTCCGCACAGAAAATATGTGGCTAATTGTTAAAGAAAAACTACGGGTACGCTCACAGCCAAATCCGTCTCTAGTAGAAGCCTGCGACGTTAGATATGGCAACCCTGCGAAAAAAAAAGTAATTTCAATAGTGCCTTGAGCTCTCCAACAGAATAGTTTCTTCTGATTCGCAGGTACCTAAGACAAACAAACGAATTCATGGGAAGTAATTGCTGGAGCCACTATTTTTTTGGCGAACACATTTTTGCACCGTTTGGATTCAATACCTTACGTGCACATTTGCAGCTCTGTTTCATTGTCAATGATGGGTGTTTTAACCCTCACGCGTATTGAAGTTCTACTGGAAAATAACAGGTGTAGATGTTGCAATAATCTAATTTGTCTTGGTGCAGTCAATTGAGAGACGTGCCTGAACAAAGACACGCTGCAAATTTACCATGAAACAGAGCTACCGATGTGAACGTAAATATTAAAACCTAATAGTGAATAAATCTTTTCGCAATACGATCGTGGCTCTATATCTACCTTTCGTAGACGTCTTGGACTTCTAATACAGAGATATAGGATGCTGCAGAAAACTATATATATATATATATATATATATATATATATATATATATATATATAGCGTGTGCTCAAATACTTTGGCGAAAAAATAAAGTGGTTCAACTAACACCTAAAATATATTTATAGGAACAGGTGCTTTCGCGAAAAGATATTTTCGCCACTATACTTCAAAGTCTTACGTGCATACGTACCTTTACTTCGGGGTTACTGGCAGCTTTCTTCTTGTAGATTCGTTACTTGTTTGACTGTGCTAATTGAAACCAGGTTATTACGACACTACACGTCTGTGATTAGCGGGTAGACCTACACGACGAGCTGAGAGTTAAGAACACCCAGTCATTGACCACGAACCTGAGTGGAAGGTGTGTACGTAAGACATAGAATCACGTCGGTGCCATATTTTTTTTGCGACAACTACCGGTTCTTTATATTTATACTAGTGTAAATACAACACTGGTTACAAAAATTACCCCAGTAAAGTTGAATTACACTTTGAGGTGAAAGGGATGAGAAAGGGTAGGGTTAGGTAGAGGTTTGAAGAGGAAAACCTGATATTGCAATTACCGCTGGGTGTTTCCGTGCTGACACACCGGACGTCAACAACCGGTTACGTTTCGCGTGCGTGAATAAACAATCCAGAGCTTGTTTTCCGAGCGGGGCGAAAACTGGTTTCCTTTTCCTAGATAAGTGATGCTCTTGACGCAAACACCTTCGGCACGAGACACGCAAGTACAGACTAATTAGTAATGAATGACGCTGTGGCTCATTATACGTGCGAACATCGCTGCTGATTGGCTGCCCGAGGCTGTCGATACCAGCCTCCATGTTTGTTTGGCTCCTTCGTGTTGCAGTAGGTTTCCTATTGAGTAGCTGCCAACAAACAGGGAAGCCGCCTTGCTATGATTGGCTGTAGGCGTTTCCGCCATATTGCTGGCTAGCGAAGCCGTTTTACTGGTGTGCGTTACTGAGTTGATCATACCGTCGGCTACTGTATTTCTGTATTCCTTAATATTCTGTGGGGCAAGTCTTCAGAAACCCGTCAATAAAAGGACAGCATGAGCATACTCCAACTAAATTTGAAGCCGAAGTCTAGAGATCAGTCAAGATCTAAGAAATACGCGCATGTAGTCCTAGACACAAACATTTTGTCTTCTATATGTAGAGACATGAACTTTTCGCGAAAAGAATTTTGCCCCACTTTGTTCCAGTGCCTTACGTGCACGTCTGCAGTTCTGCTTCACATATATTGGCAGCGTGCCTTTGAACTGTGACGTTTCTCATTTGACTGTACCAATCACAATAAGGTTACTGTAACACCAAACGTCTGTGATTTGCGTGTAAAACCCCACGACACACGAATGTCAAAACATCCAATCTCTGACCGTGAAGCAAGTCTGCTGACGTGCACACAAGTCACTGACACAAAGTGAGGCAAATTTCTTTTCGCGAAAAGTTCATGTCTCTATCTATATGCCTGTGAAGAAAGGGACTGAATACACTAGTATAAGCTGCAGTGTCTAATACTAGGTTAATTTTATATCACATTTTCCTCGCAGCCAATAATTACGAACGGTAAAATTTTGCGAGTTTAATTACCTGTAGGCTAGAATTTATTGTACTATGCATTCTCGTTCATAGTCTGTTGTTCCACTGAGTAGCAGCTAGTGGACAAATAGTCGGGGCTTGAATATGCATAGAATAGTTTACTCTTTCCTACAGGTCATTGAATTCGCGAAATTTTACAGTCTGTACCTATAGCAGAGCGCTGACTGGCATGAAGGCTGTGCAAGGTAAACTTATAACTTGTTGAGCCCCTGATAAAAATTAACAACCAATAATATAATTTTATAATAATATAATTTATAATAATATAATTTTATTACGTCCTCAGACATTAGCTTTTGACAGCTTTATGCGTTGTGTTTAAAGGTCACATGTTGATTTTGGGCACAGAAAAATTTTAATTAAAGGAACGGAAACAAATACCTAGTGTACATTCAGTTCTCACTTTACCAGAATCAGCCGTACGTAAGCGGAGAAGTGTTAATATGTCCCAAGAGAAGCAGTGCTAAGATGTTACTGCACACAACTTTGTTGTATGTGGAATCATTTGACTTGTATGTCTCCAATCAGTGACGTTTAAGAGATGAGGGACTAAACCTAGTGTAATATGACTTCAGTTAAGGAACAAAAAATCTCATTGGTTGATTCCTACAGGGAGGCAGAGGCTGGCGCCGTGGGTAGAGCACTCGCCTCCCATCAAGACAATCAGGGATAGATTCCCGGCAGGGTCAATTTTCACATGTAGGAATCGTGCTTGACGATACCGCTGTACGGTGGGTTTCCTCGGGGATCTCCCGTTTCTCCTGTCCCTTGATTCCTACACTGCTCCATACAACACGTCATCCCTCACCAGTAACCTAGCGTTTAAGTGCTGACCAGGTCACTCAATGCCACGTGCTCATTGCTAAAGACGGGTTAATTTCGCGATATTCTTTGAGGGGCAGTTAGATGCCGAAGTACTACACGAATGAGTTACTTTCGCGAATGGGCCAATATTTATGGGATTCGTTCTAACGGATTATAAACAAATTTCATACCTGCAGGAATTCACGAACTCCCGCACTACGTTGTCAGTGGCCACTCACTGCAGCAGCAGCCACAAGGTACACAGGACAGTGGGTATACAGGACTGTGGAGGACTTATATACGAATAATAAATAGTTTACTTTACCACGAACAGCCTATACTAGACACAGGCAATCACATTACAAACATATTTCTTAATAATTATCTCATAATTAGAAGCACGAGTATTTCGCGTATTCATCTGGCAACAGCCTAGACTTCTCAGACCTATACACACACTGGCAAAAGTCCTATATCCATAGGCTTGTAACTATAACACGTGTTACCACTACGACTTGTTTCTTAATTTATCACTGGCTTGCAGTCGTCAAAGATGTGTTAAAACAGGTGTCGTCTAATCACAGAAGGAGTAGTGAAGTATACATTATTGGCATTCAACCTGACATAGAACCAATACGCGAAATAATCGTGCCTCTACTCATAATACAAAATAACATACCTAACGAAATACTTGTGTTTGCCTCTACAGTAGCCGTTTCGATCCGCATGGTTTTGTCTAGCCAAGAGTTTAATTTATATTGTGCAGGTGCCACTTCTTCCTGATTTGAGAACAGATTCTCCTAATCGCGTGTCGCACATCTCTGTTTTCCTGGTTTAGACCAAGTGACTGTTACATGTGTTCACACGCGTGTGTGAAACGAAGTGTCCAGGCAACGTTTTTATTTTCCATTAGTAATTTTTTTTATATTTTACGGTTAGTAAATGTTACAGACATGTTTGCCACACTGCATTCGCCATCTGCTGTACCACAACTGACTTGTCACTTTCTATCGTACACTGTAGCGCTGATCTGCGGTTCAAAACAGAATTGCATACGTGTCATGACATGCCTGCTTATACTCTCCAACAAGTAGTTTAATTTTTTCTCTATTTTTCGCCACGGTCATCGTCTGCTTCCTGTTCTCCAGTAACGGGCCGTTCGGCAGTATTGTTTACCAGATACGCGCCCGCCTAGTCTTTTGCTTTTTGATAAGAAAGTAGCAAGAAGAAGCACGTAATTTTTTATATATTGTAAAGAATGATATTCCAGTTCGATTGGTGCCACATTTAATGCGGGGCCACACGGGGCAATTTTAGTAGGTCAACGAATATACCAAAGTGTATTAAAAAATCAACTACAATCAGAAACCTTCGAGGAAAGTAATATTATAACTACATTAAAATGGTCTGTAAGTTTTAATGTCATCTTTACAGATGGTTCTTTGAAGATTATACCAAAATATATTATCTATTTACCGTGTTCGAGCACAGGAGCACGAGACACCTGCGACTCTCCCTGAAAAATACCAATTTTCATGATGTAGCAACTTTCTCGACTTCTCTCACTTAAAACGTCAAAGAAAACGTGATAAATTAAGTGTTTTTTACTGCCCTGGACATTGTAAAACATGGCCAGCAATAGTATGAACAAAAATTTTAATTTCATTTTTAGGGTTTTGGCCAGGAAATAGGGTGTTCTGTGCGGAAGTTCGTTGAACACATCAAGTTTTCGGGTCTCTACTTATTGAGTTTAATCTCAAAAAATTTAGCTTCCCTTCATGTAAGACCAAACTTCGCCAGTGATGGACATATACTTTGCACGCAAATGGAAGTGTGCAAACGTTGTGGATTTAAGCACTTACCAAAAGAAAAAATTGTGGAAGGGGTATTACGACGGTTGTCTAGTGATGCAATGAACATAAAAGATGAAACATATAATTACATTTTCATTCAGTCAATGTAGAAAAACATTTTTCTACTTACGTGTATTTTGTAACCGTACCACGCACGTGGGGCCACACATACCAGTTTCCCTAGGATCGGGCGTTTATCTCTTATTAAGACTCGGTTTCAGACTGGATTATTTTTCCTTTTCGCTTTTATTGAATTCTGAGAAGATAAATTAGGAGTTTACGATTACACTACAAATTCTGTTTACCTTGCATTAAAGTACAGGCATGACAGTTGAAATGTTAACGTGTATTTACGCCCCAATCAGACCAACAATTTATTGTAATATTCTTAATTTGTTTGAGTGATTGCAACCCAAATGTAATTTAAAAGTTCAACTTCCGTATGCTTGTACTGCAGCGCAAGTTGAAATAGAATTTGTGCAAATTCGACGTTTTTCTTCTCGGAATTTCATAAAAGCGAAATATAATATGTAATCCAATTTGGCGACTGAACCCGACACTTAATAATTGCTAGAGGGGGGTGAAAGAGGAGTGACGATGCGACCATTTTGCAGGTTACCTGGCGGCTTATGTAAGACTATCCATTAATATTATAGATGTTAGGTTGGTCAGCTTGAACTTTCTAGGTATTCCTCTTTTATGTAAACCAACTGGTAGTGCGAAGAGCCATCTAGGCATGATCACGCTGACTATAAAAACAGCAGTCGGTGGCTGAGTCAGCATTTATTGGGAGTCGTAGCTCGTGTACGGAAGGGACAAAACAACGAGGCTAAGGAGAGACTAGGGAGCAGCGCAGTGTGCAACAAGAAGCGTACAGCCACTGATTTTTGGTGAAAAGAACTTGCAACAACTCGCTTCAGTGCCGGGCGCGGTATACAGCCATTTTCATCACCATGTTTTAATTTTGTATTTCTGCCAGATATATTTTTTTTTCTTATTTTAAACAGAAAATGTAACTAAATATTGCTCTAGTAAATTTTTATTTCACTCGTAGTTTTCGCGTAATAGCTTGTTGACGTCAAAATGTGTATGTTTCCGTTTTAAGGACTGCAAAAAAACAACTAATTTACCAAACTGAAAAAAATTACATTGGATAAAGACGTCACGGCTACTATTTGACGTACATAAAACCAAATAACAATGCAGAAACTGAGAATAAAAATTTTAAAATTCAATATTTTGTTAATAAAAAAATATATTTTATTTTGTGATTTAACATAGCTGAACTTGCAGCCTACAACATTGTTACTCGCTGTGAATTTTTTCACTTTGGTAAGTGAGTTTGTTTTAGTATCGTTCTTAAAACGGAAACATGCAAATTTTGGCTTTAACGAGACATCACCCTAAAACTATCAGAGAAAAAAAGATTATAAGAGGAAAATTTAGTCACATTTTGTGTCTAAAGTAAGAAAACAAATATCTGGTACAAATATAAAAATAAAAACACCGTGATGAAAATTGCTGTATACCGTGCTCTTAAAATCACATGTGCATTTATACTTCATGTTCAGTGATTGGATTTTTTCACTCTTAGCTTCTTAGGATCCAACCCACAAATCTAAGACGTGTGGTGTCACAGTAAACGTTATTCTGACTGACAAAGTCACATAAATGATGTCTCTACACAAGGACACACTGCCAATAACCACGAAGCACAGCTGCAGAAATGTATATACGACAATGAGACAATGCAAAATATTTTTCTCCAAAAAAAAGTTGCTCTAGGTTAAAAAATATGCTACGGTGACAGCGGCAGAACTGAGAGAGAAAGAAAACTTTAATTTGTGTCTGGATCTGATGTGCAGGTTGGGCTAGAGAGTTAATGACAAATTTGTTTTACATTGTGAATTTTGAGGATGACATTGGAAGGGCTTCAATATCGTCTTTTGGGTATTTTAAAACTTCATTAGCTTTATAAGTGTTTATTATACTCTAACTGCTGGTAATAAAAATGCTATGCTGCGTGTCCGTAAACAGGTTTTTTACGGAACTAATCCACATGCGCTCATTGTACCAACGTACGAAAAGGAAATACAGTTTGGAGAAGGTCGGAATGTCATTAGTTAAGACATCATGCTCATTAACACCACTGTTTATTATTCCCCAACATAGCTAAAAAAAACGGCATTTTCAGACTGCCGTACTTAAAAATGTAACCTACTGCCCGGTTGTATGCGAAACTAAGATAGAATCGTACACTGAACCTTGCTACACTCGTAGTGGCATTTGACGAGCGTTTCAACGTCGCCCTTGCAGCTCCGTCGCTTTCGAGCGTCTAACGCGTGGGTAGGCGGTGCCCTCAACATCAAAATCTGGAGCTATGATCATGTGGAATGTGGTGAGTATGTATCAGCAACGGAGTGAAAAGCGCACGGGAATTTTAACAGAAAATTCATCGATCAAACGCATTGTATCTCGTATAGCCTACGAGCAAAACTGTTGGAACGACCCAACGTGACTCGAAGCCAGATCGCCTTAGTGAGAGTGATTGAATGCCGTTGTTGGCCTTTGGTTTATGATAAGTCGTCCTTGGAGTGCCATTTTCCAGTGTAAGTACACTTACAATCGCTCGGCAGCAGCCTATACCACACCAAGAAATGAAAAAAATTTAACAAGTGTGACAACATTTGAGCGCTTTTCGTATAATCGTACTTGTGCTGTTTTACAGAGGTGCCGTTGTAAGTCATAATTGAGAATTTATTGAACTGTTTATGTCATATAGCTTTCTTGTTTGTTGACTAAGCTAATACACAACCTGTCAGCAAAGTACATACGATAAAACGCTGATCTTTGAAGTGGGTCAGTTAATGTACTTCGGGTAAGTCAAAAGTGCGTGTACATGTGTGTGTGTGAGTAGGGGCGCGTGCGTGTGTTCTGTTTTAAGTTATTAAAGTTGATAAAGAATACAAATTATGTTAAATAAACTGCGTCACTCAATGATGTATTTCTGTCTTTATAAATCATAATAAACTCTTCAATACAATGAATAATGGGTAAACCCGAATCACCAGAATGAGCACAAAGGAACTTTACACTTTCAACAAATTATTAAATTTAAATCATGCTACTGATTTGTTTCAAACATTTTCATTTGTGATAAGTAGGGGCCGGTAAATTTCGCGGATTCAGTGACTTGCATGTTAGAATGCACTGTACTATGCATACTCAAGCCCCGACCATTTGTCCACTATAGCTGCTACTCAGTAGAACAACAGACAATGAACGAATAGACGGGGGTTGAATATGCATAGGACAATGGATTCAGTACCAATTTATGCGCGATACAAAAACTTTGAAGAAAACGGATCCATTTACAAATGCAAAAGTCCTGGTCGTCGACCTGTGCCAAATACATGGCTCGCGTTCGAGCAGCGTTTCAGCGAAGTTCAGTGAAATCAACCCGTCGATCAAGTCGGGACCTTCAGATGCCACAAAAAAAACGTTTCCAAGATCCTGCATAAACTCTTACGCATGATACCGTACCGACTGCAGTTGGTCCAGGCGCTCACTCCATCAGATAATGATGCACGATACGAATTATGCACTGAGATGTTGCGGGTTTCCTGTTCCCCAACAACGAACATTGAGCCGATTAACTTTGCCATTAGTACGCAACTAAAAATTAATCACTGACACAAGTTGTTGTTATCATCCAATTTGGGCTTGTTGTGCTGTAATGGCCATTTTGAACGCAAACACCTCCTAACGGCAGCTTGCAACAAAGGAATTCGGCTCATATGAAAGGCGTTATTAACTTACCTGAATACAAGGAAATGCAGTTCTTTATTCACCACGATGCACCTGTCTTCCCACATGTGTTAATTAAGCAAGGTACTGGTGATATATAGGAAGTGGTGAGCTCACGCCTGACCGGACGTCCTCGTGAACGTCCTGGTCTTGGATAGTGCTGTTGAACGGCTAGGTAGAAGTTGACGTCTCGACGACGTAGTGGTTCCTGCCTTATAAAAGATTTATACAGTTAAAAACTTGCCAAGTCATCAAAACTTGAGCACAAAAAATATTTTCTATCACATTGACGCAAATATAAAGAGTTCAATTGAACTGTTACTACTTACTGCTTAAGAACGGAAGTGAAAATCATAAGTTTAACCAATAACAGAAAATGTCGGTATTCCTACGATGTCATTCGTAACTAATCCGATAACCACCATCTTGCTTTAACCTAAAATGACACCCAAGGTGGGATATTTTTAAACGTAATTTGCAGCATAATTGTAGATTATCGTGTCTATTAGCTGAACTGAGGCAGCATAGCCTCAGTAATGTGTACGCTCAATTTTGGTGACTCTACTCTTAAGTCTACCGCTTACTAGTTACGTTTTTAATCGTGTAAACCCGTTACAACTTCGACTTCCAAGACGAAAAACGAGCGACAGAGGCACTGATACGTCCTACTGTGTGTCGTCCGAAAACCTCGATTCGTCGCTTTCGTGTTGTTACACCAACATCCCACCTACCGTAACTAGGGCCAGGGTTACTTTAGCGTCGCACTTACGTTCAACGGCGCTATAAATTGAGCCCGGAACAGTGTGTAATCTTAAAAGTTAACTTTTTTTGTGTATGCCTACAGTTTCAGAATATTCAGTATCATTAAACAGAGACGTTTAGTAACTTAACAATTCAACTAGAGAATTTGAAGAAACAGCCGTAACCTGAAAATAACTGAAATAATAAAACACATTCTCCACGCAACGTATGTTCAGACGTGACATTAGTGTTTGCTTGTCTTGTCGTGAAGACTAGGCTAGCGTACGCTCTCGTGGCACACATTTTCTGCGGTATAATCGAGCATGAATAAATTTTCTTGCTGTTTGCGAGGAGTAACTTCCGATCATTGACGTTTTATTTCCGGTTATACTCCTACTGACAAATAAGAACGGCTGCTGGAGATAGCACACTGACTAAAATAATTCAATGTGAAGTAAAAAGCATAGAAGCGGTTTAAAAAATGCAGTGATGATTGACAATTGGCAGGACGTCGTCAGTACAATACGGTACTCGCGTATGACCTGAAAACCATTGAAATAATCGTACATGTTTTATAATATGTTGTTTCAAACACGTATTCTGGAACTATTCAGTAATACCCATTTACAACACTACACAAACAGAAGACTGCATTCAGACATTCGCGTCTGTTTTCAGACTGGCTCTCTCGACTTTAACAAGGTATTCAACATTTTCTGCAATCCCGGAAACATACGTAGCGCGTACGTCTGGCAGATACGCAACATCCATGTAAATGCGTTCTTATAACATTTCTGTCAAAAATTAAAATTTAGTATTTCGCTTTTCAAAGAACTGTTAAGAGTGTGTCGAAATCTGTAATATCGAAAATTAGTATGCATATACGCAGTGCTGATGTTTGATCTGGAACAAAAAACATACCTTATGTTGTTTTTGTACCGAATACTGTTCATCATAAAGACATTATCTCGAGAAAATTTTTTGTCGCGTAATATAATTTTCGCATCCTTTATTTTCCGCGTAATGACAGCAATCTGGGAAGTTTAATGTATAGAAATAAATTCGTCGCCTACTAATAAGATACTATAAGTAATTTACGGAAATGTAAATTAATTTGAACTAATTTTACTAATTTATAAAATTACAAGTCACAGAAATTTCATTATTTACACTAATTTCCTGGCAAAATTGGAATGAAATTTTCCTTCCCTTGTTCAGAAAACACAAGTGGATATTAGTCTATGAAATTTAATCATTATGGTGGTACTAATTTAAACGTAACACGAAGTTACCGGCGTATTTAATTAGCCTCCTTTCCTCATTGTAGATGCAAATCACACCAAAAACGTTAAACCGGTCCTATAGATTTGGGGATACGAGATAATATCTTAAATTCTTAATATCATGCTATATTCTAACATGATGGGTTTACAACATTGAGGACTAGTTAAACTGAAGTTTGGATAATAACGTTTCTATAAATATAATTGTTTATAATTAGCCCAATAATTCACGAAATACAATAATTGTAATAAACAAATTAAAATGTTGTATTTACGATGTAAAATATACGAAATTAGGTGACGTACATTACTAAACACAACATTGTCAAATAACATTCACACTAGCAAAATTAATAACTGACTACAGTTTCAACACTGAAGCTTTCTACAATCACGCAAAAAAAATAGCAGTAAATATTCCCAGTACATAATCACTGGAGATTATGGTTTATCACGGTAATACTTGACTGTTTACTGAGTTTCATCGCACGTTCAGCGTACCAGAAGATTACTGGCTTCCACTTGTACGTGGAGCTGTTATCCTATTTGACTGAGCCAGTAAGAATCCAGCTATAGGTCGTTCGGGATAAAGTGAACACTCAGCAGGACTTGCAATTAATTAAACACATATTTTATTGCGCCAATAGTTGTTAACTTTTTAGAATATTCAAACGTTTACACTGGTTATTAGTTACACAGGAGTTTTTATATTACAAATTATAGTTAAGATGGCTGCCAAACGGCTGAAAGAAAACTTCATGCACTGCTCACTTTATCGTGAACGCCCTACATCGTAGTATGTGATACCTCTTATTGGTCTGCAGACACCTATGTTGAGTCAGACGTACATCTGCCAATCATTTATGTTGCAAGAAACTGCAGCGTTTTCAAGGGTATGTTGGCACAACACATTTTCGTGTATACCATAATCTCTAATAATCACGTATAGTTATAAATATATGTGGTATGAGGAGGATACCCGAAGGGCCAGTATATTACACCCCGAACTTACTACTGGAAGTCTGTAGGTTTCTGCTTGCTCTTGAACGATGACACGAGTAAAGATGATGACTTCTTTGCTAGATATAAAAGCGCACCCAGCATGCAGAAGGTTGGTTTCTGCTACCGGCTGTGATGTGAACGTACAGCCCCATTGACTGAACCAATAATACATATGCTATTGTTAGAGACGGTGAAAAACCGCGAGAATGTTTTCTGCCGTTGTATTCTGCAAATCTGTCCTGAGTAATGTACTATTGGCCAGCGGTTATGTAGCACAGTCTAGGTGTTTACAGATGAATCACAGACATGTAGGAGCGCATCAGTGTTATCATTAGCACTGTCGAATAGGAACTCGCCAATAAAGAAATAAAAGCGTCAGAAATTAATACATATCAAGAATTACAACTCATAGTTTGGGCCTGGTAGTTATCGCGAAAAGATTGTTGCATCACTTTGTTTCAGTGTCTTACGTGCACACCTGCAGCTCTGTTATGTGGTCAGTGATTGGATTCCGTAACACCCAGCATCTGGAGGCTAAACCTGCAAATCAAAGATCACAGACGTGATGTGTCGCAGTTATCCGTGTACTGATTGGCACAGTCAAATGAATAACGACTCTGCACAAAAACACTCTACAAATAATCATTTAGTTTAGGTGCAGGTGTACACGTAAGATATTGAAACAAAGTAGGGCAAAAATTGTTTCGCGAAAACTACCAGGCCCTACTCGTTTATTCTTGAAAAATGTTTCTAGTGACGTTCTAAGTAGTCTTACGTAAACATTTTTTGTTAGGTTAGGTTTTTTAGGTTAGTTTAGGTTAGGTTGTTAGGTTAGTTTAGGTTAGTTTAAGTTAGTTTAAGTTTGATTAAGTTAGTTTAAGTTAGATTAGATTAGTTTAAGTTAGATAAGGTTAGTGTAAGTTAGATAAGGTTAGTTTAGGATAGGCTATGTTAGGTTAGTTTAGGCTAAGTAAGGTTAGTTTAGGTTAGGTAACCTAACATGACCTAACGTTAGGTTCATTAGGTTAGGTAAAGTTAGGTTACATAACCTAACTTAACCTAACTTAGCCTTAACTAACACAACTTAAACTAACCAAATCCAATTTAAACTGACCTAAACTAATTTAAACTAACGAAACTAACCGAACCAAACTTAAACTAATCTAAACTAACTTAAACTGACGAAACTAACCGAACCTAACTTAAACTAACCTAAACTAACCTAGCAACCTTACATAAACTAACCTAAAAACCTAACCTAACAAAACTATTTTTTTTTACGTAGGACTACTCAGAACATCACTCGAAACATTTTTCATCACTAAACTATATGTCTAAAATCAATAGTTTGGCCGGTACACGATAAGTAGTGATTCCTGATATTTTCCCATTACATTGAAGTCTAGCAAACAGTCAACTTTTCCGCGATAAATCACCTTCTCTAGCTATTGTACCAGTAAATATCTGTGATCGGTCTCTAATATACTAAATCGTGTCAGTAACCAATAATTATAGACCGGGAAATTTCCCAAATTCGTTTGTGATGACGTTAGATTTCAATCTCCTGTACACGTTATTTACATTCGCGATTGGATCAGTGTTAATGAAACTCTTCCTTGAGGACTGTGAACCAATAACAGACCCGCATGAAAACACTCATTGACTCCCGCGCTACGCCACTACCTTGTCACATATACAACTGGTCACACACTGGAGCAGCAGCCAATGAACATGCAGCTGAAGACAGAGTGTACACAGGACTGTGGAGTCCAGCCCGCTGGTCGTTGAACCCGCGAAATGTATGGGTCTCTAACCAATAAGTAGAGATGATGGTTAGAGATGATCGTTAGAGATAATGGTTAGAGATGATGGTATATCGCGAAAATGTTTTGGGTCAGCATACCCTTGAAAACACTGTAGTTCCTCGCCACATGTATGATTAGGTGATACACGTCTGACACTCCGTAGCTGTCTGCAGACCAATAATCAGTATCACATATTGATTCAGTTAAATAGGGTAACAGCTCCACGTACAAGCAAAATCCAGTAATATTTTGGTAGGCTGAACGTACGTTGAAATCTAGCAAACAGACAAGTTTTCCCACGATAAACCATTATCTCTAATGATGGCTTATCGGGGGAAAACTTGATTGTTTTCTGGGTTTCAACGCACGTTCAGCCTATAAAAATATTACTGGCTTTCGCTTGTACGTGGAGCTGTTACCCTATTTGACTGAGCCCGCTATTGTAACATGTGACGCTTGTCATTGGTCGGTAGACAGCTACGTCGTGGCAGACGTACATCAGCCAATCATACATGTTGCAAGAAACTACAGTGTTTTCAAGGGTGTTTTGGCACAAACATTTTTTGAGATATACCATCATCTCTACCGATAATATTTCCAGTATCAAGCTACATTTTCAAGAGTATGTTGTCATACAAATTTCTACAATATTCTACCATCTCTAGACGTGTGATGAGGCTCCACAATGGAGAGGCGCCTGAATGAGAGGGTCTCGGGAAACGAGAGATCACCGAGAAAACCCGCCGAATAGCGGCATAGTCCGGCACGATTCTCACATACGAAAATCCGAGGATAGGTCCCCACCAGGAATCGAACTCGGATCGCCTTGGTGGGAGGCGAATGCTCTAGTCACTGCACGAACCGTGGTCAACATAATCGCACAGGTAGAGCCAATGCAGTGAATTTTCACAATTTGCGTCCACATTTTTTTTCCTCACGAGTTATCCAAAATGAAGGCTCGACAATTCGTAGATGAGATTTCTGTACACCTTCCGACATTATTACGTAGTCACAAGCTTTCATATTTTTGGAGCACTGACGGTAGATACTGAGCAATTAAAATTCATGTAAATAAACGTGTAATTTTTTATAGGCTGTTCAGAATAAACTGAGCACTGCTTATAATTTTCTGTGAGTCATTACGCCTATATCTTTATTATTTTAAATACGAAAACTTTCATGTAGCTGAAATTAGCGTAGACATCTCACAACTCTGAAAACTTACTTGAATAAACCCAATAAATAAATTTTTTATCATTATTAGCATTGGTGAGTGCCTACTTTAAAGTGAACCCCGTATACTCGTTTGGTTTCACTTTCTCCTCTTATTGTTTTTTTGCATTTGATCAGTCAGTTATGTACGGTGATGGCGTCGTGAGCAGGTGCGGACATCTCGGCCAGTCACACTGTCTGGAGAGCTGTGTCTTGGTCTACGTCATGTTTCCTGCATGATCCTACGAGCAGGAAGCCGATGTAGTAACCTTGCACTCTCGTCGCCAGGCTGCTAGCACGAGGACATCCTGCACCAGGCGCGAAACGGTAAACCGGCCTCGGACTTCGACTGCGTGTCTTCCAATGTCGCCGAGTCCTCGTAGCAGGATTATACACAAAACATATATATTATTTTCCTTGTTCTATTAATCCTCGGTGTCCACTTGGTGCCAGGAGTAACCGTGTCCCCCTAGACGGGGAGACAACTGAGAACGATTTAGATGCACAGTCACTACCCCTAACAATCGATTATGTTCTCTGGAGTGGTGTTGCCAGAAATACAATTTATTTGGTATCATAGCCAGGAATTTTGCTACGAGAAATAACATGAAGTAACATACTGCGTATCGTTTCATTATTAGAGACCCAGACGGAAAACGGTACCACGAAAGAATCTGTTACTTCAATGCTCTACAAAACACTGTACCTTGATTGAACGAGGAATACAGAGTGTTCCAAATTGCGTGTCAATATTTTGAGTGGAACAACCTACACATCTAGAAAAACAAAAAACGTTGAATGAACATGGGTCTGTAAACACATCGTTACTGTACTACGGGTCACATAACTTACAGTGTATGACGTGCGGGTTGCATCATGTTATTGTGTAACACCACATTGGACAATGTCTACGATCCAATTAAACACGACTCGTCTAGATCGTGGTTGTCACGCCCTAAATTCTCTGCAATGCACGTCATGAACTGCGAATTGCAGTGCCGAAATGGTGCATTTTCGGACTTACGTTCATATAATATTTTTTGTTCCCTTAGATGTGAGGATTGTACCTTAAACATATTGCCGCTAAATTTCGCAACGATCTGTATATTTTGAATGATTGTAAGCGAAATCATGCGATTTTTGGTGGCGCACTGTAAGCCTTACTGGGCCAGTAAACACGAGAAAAATTACTTTGGAAACGAAGATGCCATGCTACATTGGAACGTAGCTAATGGGCAACTATACTTACGATGAAATAGCCCCTCTACTCATTATATTATAGTTAACGAAAAGGTAGCGACCCCAAATTTTGGTGAAACGGTTTTTTCACTGTGCCTTAAATGAACACCTGCAGCTCTTTTTCATGGTCTGTGATTCGTTGTTTATAACTTTCACGCGTCATGGTTTCGACCGTTTAATAAAGACGTGTGGTGTCGCAGTAGTTCACGTTATTCTGCTTGGTATAGTCAAATGAGATACGTTTTTTGTACAAATTAACGCTGAAAATATCTACGAAGCAGAGACATAAATGTGCAGGAAATATTGAAACAAGCGGGTGTAAAAATATTTTCACCAAAATCTGGGGAACCGGTGACCAAACACAGACCTATATATATAGTGTCTGGTGCCAATCTTATATGGACTCTATCGTCCGTGTTTAACAACTCTGTGTTAGTCACACAATGCGCAGTATGTCGTCGCACACCTAGAGTTACGGCGGAATCACATAGGCGCGACAGACGCGACACGGCTACCGCGACATTATATATATATATATATATATATATATATATATATATATATATATACACACACACACACGCCAATCAGCCACCACTGTTTCTGTGACGTCAGATTGACAGAAATAGCTGGTATGATGCGCATTCCGAATAAAAATTACATCGAATTTATTCGGGTCAGAATTTAATTTTGCGCCCAAATGTTATCGAAACTGGTGTGTTGGTAGTAATTTACTCTTATTTATTTTAATAGAGAATTTTGTTTGCTACCATAAACATATCATAACTTTTTAAAGCTAAAGTGTAATGGTGTCTTTATTTTCCACGTTTCAGAATGACAGTGGGTATTTTCAACATATTAAAAATAAACGAAAAAAAAAAAAAATACTGCGAACATCTGAGTCTGTATAGCTGTCGCAATAGAGGTTAGTATACAAGGGCAATGGACTATCAACATATAATTTGTTTTTAGCATTTGTCGCGTGGCAGTTTAAATTGTGTTCGCAATAACGATAATTTTCAGTGTCGCGTTGCGTATGGCGTGTACTGTCCAACTCTGACACAGTACATTCATAGTAATGTTCCAAATATAAAATATTTTCCGGTTCAACAGTTTTAATGCAAGCGCATGTGAAAGTAGCGATTTGACTATTTTCTCTACTTACCCGAAATAAAAACCTTTCACACGATACGAATAAAATAAGTTAGAGCGATAGTAAATGTATTAGGTTACATAATGACGCCTTTGCTATTTCACGAACAAATTATGTTTGAAAAATACAGGTACCGGTACTCAAAGATGTGCAAAAATTTAGATACATATAAATTTTTTTTTTTAAATACCAGCAATTTTTACATGAAATAATTAAAATGTCATTCTGTAGATTAACATTTTTACTTTTACGCTTCATTGTCATTCGTATCATTTTAATAGTTTTTATTTTGGGTAAGTAGCAAAAATAGTTAAATAGCTATTTTGACATGCGCTTGTACGAAAACAATGGAACCAAAAATATTATATTTGGGGGAATTTACAATTAATGTAATGTTTGGGAGTTGTACAGTGTTTGGTACAGTTATGAAATATGAATTTCTCAATGTAGAGAGCTCTTAAAATATGTTAATCTGTGTATACAAAATGGTAATAGAAGGTGGATTTATAGTGAGAAAAACTGACTAGGTTTCGGTGTTTTGTCTACGTTACCGATGGTTAGAGATGGTGAATAATCGCGAGAATGTTTTCTGCCAGTGTATTCTGCAAATCAATGTAGCGTCCTGCGCCATGTATTATTGGCAGACGGTTATGTGGCACAGTCTAGTTGTTTACAGATGAATCACAGACATCTAATCTTAGCGCACAATAATTACCACTGGCCCAGTCAAATAGGGACTCGCCAGTAACTAAATAAAAGCGTCGGAAATTAATACAATACGTTGAAGCCTAGCAAACAGTCAACTTTCCCCGCGATAAATCACCTTCTCTGCCGATGGTCTTTTTTTGTGTGTTCACGTTTGACTGGACCGATAAGACTTCTTTCTGTCAAGTCAGATATGAAAGTGATATTGTCATTCAAACAGTTAAACGGTGTCATATAATCGTCCTACAACGTACAAGTTCCAAGAAGCTATAGTGTTTTGGAAAACATCACCGCACCAAACATTTCCGAGAGTTCCCACTCTCTGTAACAACAGTGGAGGAAGTGAGACAAGGAAAGTTAGTAAATAATTTTAAGAGACAGTGAAATATCGCGGAGATTGTTGCTGCCAACATTCTCTTAAAAATGGTGTAGCTTTACATAGTACTTGTTACTGGCACGACTTAGTTTACTACAGACCAATAACATACATTTACTGGTGCAATGGGGTATTTATTATTGGCTCAGTTAAATGGGGCTGAGAATTCACGCATACACGACAGCTTGTTGCAGATGCAAAACCTTACGACATGTTGGGCGTAGGCTACGTTCAAACCTAGCAAGGAGTCTAGTTTAACCTGATAATTCAACGTATCTAAAATTTGTTGAATGTTTAATGTGTAGTTAGAACACGCGAGTCACTGAATGAGGTTATGTTGGTTTTTTTTTTCTTTGCAACGAATGTGATCCTTTTACCGGGAAAGTACGGAAAACGCAGAGGTACTAGAACTACGTTGGACAAGTGTCTGAAGACAGTGGTCAGCAGCGAGGTTTTGAGCGTTGGGAAGGGGGGGGGCATGAGATGAGTACGGAGCAACGCCGGAACGGAAGAGGCATGAGAAACAGGATATACTAGAGAAAACCCCCCGACCAACGGCTGGGACTAGAACCTGGGTCGCATTGGTGGGAGACGAGCCAACTAAAAACTGTGATCCCTAACAACGTTGGCTTGTTTTACGTAACTTGACGTCGGTGCGGCCAATGGAACACGACCTAGGTGTCTCTGGAGGAGACCTAGCAGCCTTTCTCTAGGGAATGTGTGGTGGGACTAGCCAATGGAGGGGGCGTGAGGGGGAGAACCTTTCCCCCTTCCCATCGACGGCGCCACGACCCTGGAAGACACGCCCGTATAAACACTTTGGCGCGGCGGGCTGGTCACTCGCGCGCCAGTCAGCCCAGCAGTCAGCGGGGAGAACCTCGACGTGAAGAGGTGCCCTGCGGAGACAAGACACAGAGAGACTCGGTGTTCCCGGAGACGACGAGAGCCACCGACTTTCTCAACCCACGCCGTGTACCTTCTCCCCGCTCTTCAGACTCCGAGACAGACCATCAAGGTAGCCGGTGAGTAATACCCGTCACTATAGCTTACATTTTGTCCTGCATTAAGGCTTAGGATACTCTTTGTCAAACAACTACAACCCACCAGCGGTCCGTACTCCGGGTAAATTCACTTTAGACTTAAAAGACAGCCAGTCATCGTGTTCGCGCCTTCATACTCGCAAATACACTTGTGAAAAGAGTGATCTTCTGTGAAGTTCTTTAGCTCGGGGAAACACTAAACACTCAATTCAACTACTCATATACACATGTAGGCCAACATATGTGTAGCTGTGTGTGCGTGTATATATATATATATATATATATTTATATATATATATATATATATATATATATATATATATTGTTTACTCATTACATATACATAGAACACGCACATATATATGTTTATTTACGTATATAGACTCATGTATATGCATTATATACATACATGTATATACACAAATGTGCATACTTATATATATCGGAAATTTATGAGTGTACTAGAACATAAACTGTACAGGAACTGTACTAAATGTACAAGTCCTATCAATGTTTTATACTTTAATTTTTTCAATTATAGGTCAACCAATACTTAATAAATTACGATTTCATTGAAAACAGACGAATTAATATTAATTTTGTGTACTGTTTCAAATATATAGTTTGATGAAATTAAAGGCTATAACTTGTTGTGTTAGTATATTGACGTCACCGCTTTGAATATTGTGTAATCGGAACACAACGAGCGTATTCATGGGCCGGGAGCACCCAGGCCATAAGGTCGACTTTTGTTCTCTCACTTCTTACATCATCGCCTCTAAAGAGAAGGCACTCAAGTGGCGCCGGTCTTTCTATTACGCATTTCGGCTTGCGGGAAAATTCCTAGCCAACGAGTAAAATTCACCCAAACAAAATGACTTTCTGGAAACCTGAAACCGGAACCTCTCAACTCGAAGATAACACCTTTAGCTACCTGGAATTAGCCGCATGGTACTCGAGGGCTCTCCACACCGCCTCGACTCAAGGACAGTGGTAAGGGGACTGAGAGGTAACAGCCAATAGCGTTGCGTGGCGCCGATGACGCATCGACCAATCAGAACAGCTAATATAATAAGATAGGTGGTTCACGGGAAAGTGAGCACTATAGGAGCCCTTGGTTATATTTTTTTCTCTTCAGCCAAATTGATAGAAACGTGCTGAATTCGCGTTTTTTTCTGACATCGGGTTGCACTCCAAACGGCTGTATAGTCTGGTTCGACGTCTCTCGTTGGCCGATAATGTGGCAGCCTTCAACGATAGAATCTTTCTGTCAAATAAATAAAAACTCCACGGTAGAGAGACCAACTTCCTATACAGTGGTCACACGCGTAACTGAAGTCACACAGAGGCTCTTGGCGAATGAAATCACAATAATAGTCTTGCAAGCAAACAATAACGCGAAAATTGTAGGTCCCACCAAGTTGGACGTTCATGACACTCGTTAATATAAACGTGGCAGTGTAAGTTATAAACGCAGATCTTTATTTACACGCTACTCAAAATTCAACCTTTAAGGCCACTTTAATATAAACCATTTTATAACTGTCCCTAACAAGGCAGACCTCAAAAATCTCTCGCGTGCGCAACCTAGAAGTATAGTATGCAGGTGACTGGCATTCTGTCAAAACAGTTCACTCGTTCGCCGTCACTAGAAAAACGCAAATGTATTACGAAAACTGAATAATTACTACGTGTCTGTCAAGTCTTTACCGTAGAGAAGCGAGTGTGCTGACAACAACTTGGGGGTATGCCAGGGGTTTAGAGCGGGAAGACGGAACGTCAAGCACACTCCGTGACGTTCGTAGTAGATATAGGGATCCTAGAATTTTGCGAAAAGAATTTTGCACCGACTAGTTACAACGCCTTGCTTTGCACATCTGTATTTCTGGTTCATGGCTATTAGTAGAGCCACGATTTTATGGTGAAAAGATTTTTGCAACATTTGGTTTCGATGCGTCATGTGCACACCTGCAGCTCTGCTACATCGTCTGTGGTTGGATGATTTTACTCTCACTGGCATTGGCAAATTAGAGACGTACAGACTCACAATAATCTTATTCTGATTGGTGCAGTAAAATGAGAAACGTGTCTGAACATAGACACGCTGCCAATATCCTTGAAACAGAACTGCCGATGTGCACGTGAGTCACTGAAACAAAGTGGGGCAAAAATCTTTTCGCGACAAAATCGTGGCCCTAGCTATTGGCAGTGTGTCTCTTGGCAGATACGTGGCTTATTTGACTGTGCCAATGATAAAAACGTTACCGAGACACCACACTACCGTGATTTGCCGATAGAACCACAAGACGCGTGAGAAATAAAACATCCCATCACTGACCATGAAGTAAAACTGGTGAACGTAAAGCATTATAATAAGATGGTGCAAACATTTTTTCACGAAAATCTATGGTCCCTGTTATAAACAAACAACCGAGACAATCGGTATTTTTAGATGGACTGTATGTTTTTAGATGGAGTGTATGTAGTCAGCAATAAACTAACTTGACAAATAACATCGCTGCCATAAGACACTTGCATCTACATTACCCACTTTCAAACACTGAGAAAAAATGTAATCTTGAAGACTATTGTAGAAACCTTAATTTTAAAACAGAGATAGCGATGACATTCGATTGCCGGTACAATTGATATGCTCCTATAACAGAGCATGTAGTTTCTTGTACGAAACTATTGCTCTCTTTCTCTAATGTTCCGATTTTTGTGAGTCACCAGGCGTTCAAAATAGTTGCGACGTTAGTCTGGGTGGGACAAAATTTCAAATTTAAGAGTACAGACTGTAACTTCAATAAAAGTTTCAAACATCCAACAAGTGACTATAACGACTTCTCAACCAAAGCTTAGTTAAACCAGCTCAAGAGTAAGATAAGCTGTTGTTAGCTGACGAGACACTAGACCTAGACTTAATCAAAACAACAACGAACTTATTTCAAAATATCGAAGACAGAACCACATGATACTAACATTGTATGAAATGTAAACTCAATCACGTTCAAAGTCGCATTAAGTAAAATATTTAACATATTTTCAAAATATACGTCAGACAATTTCGAACTCTCGCATTATTAAAACCCTAAATAACCTAGGTACTATTTATCCATTCCTAGAGAAACTGTTTCATGCGTATCGCAGGATATGTTGACGGGTTACTAGGATTTAATATTCACTTTTTGTTGTCTAACAAGCCAAATTATTAAAACATTTCTATAAATACTATTGTAACTCTAGAAGACATACTCTACCTCCTATATACCCTGCTGATTTTACAGTATATTTTTTCTCCAGGCTAGTCTTCACCGCACATTACACAGTGGAGATGTCACCATTATTTCATCGGAGGTCAGTTATATCTGTGTACGATCACTTGGACACAAACTAACTCGCAGCACAGAAGTGAAGTAGCTCAACTGACGACCCTTCACCGCTTATTTGCTGTTGATACCAGCCCCGTGTGTATTTGGCTCCTGCATGTTACGGGAAGGTTTCCTATTGGCCTGGCTGTCGACAGCATCCACTTTACGCTGACTGAGGATAGACGTTTGTGCCAATACGATTACCACATACGGAAACCCGGGGCCCGACCCCACTGGGTATCGAACCAGAATCACCGTGGTGGGAGGCGAGAAGCCTGACTTCTCAACCGTCGCGGCTCCACGGTATCCAATCACACATGTCTACAGATATGTAAAGTACAACATTGTCGTTACGCCTGGCAGCAAAGTATAACGCGAAAACACTGAGTCTCGACCTTTTCACAGCTGGAGAGAATGGAAAAGTGAAAAGTCGCAAAAATCTTTGCTGCCAAAATAATCTCCAGAACACTAATATCTGTTGCGGATTATTTGATTGTACTGCGACTTTTCTTCGAAACAGATCGCCTGTTTCCAGACGATAAACAAACGGCATATGAGGCGTACCGTACCAGAATTCTCCTTGACCTAGACAAAGGAGACTACACAGATAAAGAATAAATTCGGACACGTTAATTCCTTATTAGAAACTCATGAACAATGAACATTTCCCGCCATATTTCACCCTCTCTAATCATGGCCTAACGTAGCAACATGTATATGAAATAATCGTTGTAGCGTAGAATGAAATAATCTGACATCTTGGAGGATATTTCCTCCTATTATAAATAGTTGTTTCTAGTATAAGTCTGCGGCCTTGGATGCATCGAACCTGCCAACAAGAGTCATTCACATAAAGAGTGATTTATCACGAGAAAATTTCGGTTTTCCGCACAGTAAAAATACTTTCGCTCCTACAGCAAAATTTTGTTTAAATATTATCCACTGCAAAGATATTAAGCTTGCGGTGAATAAATATTTCTTTACAGCAAATCAAATGGGGAAAACTCGTATTTTGTGTCACAGATTGCCTTAAAAATGTTTTCTTGGAAAGTAATATAAGTTTCTTAGTAGCAAATAGATAACAAAATTTTCAACGCAAAGCGTGTGTTAAAAATACCACAACTATCTTCACCACAAAGAATTCACAGCTATCTTAACAACAACACACTGTTGGCTACCATTACTGCAACTTTTACACAAACATTTTCTTTGTGCAAAGTAACTTTGCAGTGGTTCATGTTTAAGCAAACATTTGGATGTGGTAATAAAAGTGTTTGTACTGCGTTGGTACCAAAGTAGTATCTATGTTATCTTAATCCATTATTTGTGTTTCCATATTTAAACATATCGATGAGAATTCTCGTACGCCGAAACTGATCGTTTGTTACCTGTCTATAATCATTTGAGCCGTCTCAGCTTATCGTCGTCTGATCATATAAGGCGCAACATGTTACAGCGCTTTGCAGACTACCATGGCACTAAATATTTTCGTGAATTTTCATTCTCTCTAATAAATTTATCAGCGCTGTGGGCTCTGCTACAGTAATACTTGTCCCTGATTTGTCAGGGTGTATATAACAGACCAGCGAATCAGGGAAAAATTTGTGCTGGAGATCTCAAAGCACTTTTAAAATGACCCTTGCTGGCAGGAAGGCACAGTGTTTAAATTGGCCGTTTTGTTTTATAATAGTGGCACCTACTGCAATTTGTATCATTCAATTTTTGTTTGAGTATTAATATACGATGTTAGTTAAATGTTAGGACTGTTAACTTTTACTGTGGAACGTAGTAAGGTAATGTGATTATTATATTGCTCGTGTTTGTTCAGAATTGTGTGGAAGTATCGTTTAGTATAGATGTCTATTGCAAGCAGTGTACTTGAATTATTGAAAACTCATCCTTAAATATTAAGTTATAAGGTCGTAACCTTCTATTAGAAACATACATGTCTAAACGCGTGCAGTGTCAACGACGACACCGTTTGACGTCCAAGAGTCTTTGAGAGACTTTGCCGACCAAGTGCCCCGTTGTCTTCACCGAATAGTATAAAAAAAGTAGAAGCACTTGTCGTTAAATTGGCACAACTGTTTCCCCGCGTGTACTCTGTTGATTCGCCTTCTACTACGCTACGCTATGTCCTCGAGCGAGAATTTCCCATTGCGAGGACCTTGGCGGCAATTTGTGCTGCTACTTAACGGCGGCATGCTAGCTCAACTGTCGTCGGACCACGGCAAAGCAGACGCGTACCGTTCCTCGATGATTCACGTATAGAGAACCACCAATTTGTCGCGAAAACGTGTCAGCGTATCGTATTCAGGATGTTACAGAATGTCATGTAGATATTTTGGAAGAACAATCCTCACATCTAGAGGAACCAACAATTTTACATGGGCATGGGTCCGAAAATGCACCGTTTCTGCACAGTTCACAGCGCATGACGTACAGTGCATAGTATGAGGGATGGGTCATGCAACTGTGGAATGCTACATCGCACAATGCATACCATCCAATTAAATGATCTACGTATCGTATGGTGCGTAGTTGCCAATAATAACTGCGATGGTATTCCACAGTAACATGATCCCAGCCCGTGCGCACTGCACTAATACATCATATGCTGTGAACTGTAGTGCAGAAACTGTTCATTTTCGGACCTGTGTTCATATGACATTTTTGATCGTCTATATGTGAGGATTGTTCTCCAAAATATAGACGTGCAAAATATTCCGAGTTATTTATGAACGATTCTAGCATTGGGCTCAAGTTAAAAAACTAAATAAGTATTTTGGAGATACGTAGAGAGGATGATTTGTCGCGGGAAATCTTGACTGTTTGCTGAGTTTCAACGCACGGTTAGTTTACCAGAAGATGACTGGCTTTCGCTTTTATGTGGAGTTGTTGCCCTATTTGACTGATCCAATAAAAATCCCGCTGTTGTAATATTTGATGCCTGTTATTGGCTTGCAGACAGCTACGTTGTGGCAGACGTACATCACCTAATCACATGTGCTGTAATTAACCACAGCGTTTTCACGCGTATGTTGGCACAAAACATTTTCACGATACATCATCCTCTCTAGACATACGCCATTGCGGCAAATGGTGTCGCACAGAATACTATAGAATACACACAAGCAAACAGACAAGGAAACAAACAAAAGGACTTTCTTTGCAACTGGCAAACAAAGGTAAACATATACAATTTCACAAGGAATTCAGTCAGTCATTTTCAAGAAAATAACACAAATGAGTACCCAAGCACTAAAAAACAAACCAAGGAAAAAAATCAAATTATTCCACATAAGGGAAACAGATAAAAAATAATTACAACAAACAGACAAAACAAAACGGACGACAAAAAAAAACTGGATGTAGACGACACAGCAGAGACACATCAGACACCATGAGGAAAGCAAACGGAAAAAAAAAAATACAGTAACTGTGAACAGTAAGACAATGAAAAAAAAAACAGACAAACACAGTGGTCTCCTTGCGAATAAACAACCGAAAAACCTGTTGAAACTCAGGTTATCCCTTTTGTTCGTGGCCTCTCGAAAAAAAAAATATTGGTTAATAAATAAATATGGACTCCAAACAGCTTTCAAAGGAGACAATTCCGTAAAAAAACATGGTTACAAAAGTAAAACCAAAGTCAGACAAGTCACAAACTCAAAATTGTGTGTACCAGATCCGTTGTGAATGTGGCTGTGTAAACATTGGAGAAACTGACAGACCCCTTTCTATACGCATAAAAGAACACAAAAATTATGTAAATAAGGGCGAAGTTAATAAATCTGTACTAGCAGAACATGCCTGGGAAAATAGCCACAGAATACTCCGAGTAAATGCTACTCAACTGACATAAGAAACATACAAAATTAAAACAAAAACAAAGAATCGTAATTCATAGTGTGTATTTAGCCAGCAAAGCATAGGACTGAAAATAATTTGATCACAAATAATTAAAAAATAATTAAATTAAAAAAAAAAACTAAGCGACAGTTGTCATTATTCTACCTGACTGACCTGCCAGAGTTACGTTACTCCGATAGTGAACGGATGCAAAGATGCAGCCTCCTTAAACGTGCAGCAGTTTAAGGCGACCAAACACGTTTGATGACCCGAAATACAGTGTTTCCAACTACAACTACAGAAATGTCACATATATACACATTTCTTTACACACTTTCGGGCGGAGTTTCACTCCCCCCCCCCCTCCTAACCGTCCTCCTTGGCGGCTCCACTGACGTCCACATTACAGAAATCATTTAAAGATCACAATATTGTATTACCAAAAATCATATAATAATTTTATTACCCTCTCCTTTGCAATGTGGATATTTCCAGTAGGAAATTACGAACCAGCTAATATAATCGTGTCGCAAATTCTCCGAACAGACAATTACTTACGGGGGATCCCCTTCTGTTAAAGAAGCCAGCTAATGCGTGAACTCGGCGCGCAAAGGTGAAGGAACGTTAACAGCTAGACGACATACTGCAGTGATGACGGGGAAGCTGAGTGGGAAATACCCTGTCTGACCAAAGCCGGAAAACCGGTTCTGAATTCGTCCTATGGCAACCGGCTTTTTCTTATATTTTTTTTTGTACAGAGCCGGTGTTTACCCTGCATGATGGCCGACTGTGCGTCTTCAGAACGCAGCGAATTTTTTTTGTCAAATGTTTTAATTGCAAACAAAACTTGTATCACCTACCCGACTGTATAGCAAAAATAAACGAATGTTTACCTTTACCAAGCACTTTTTATGACTCTTCTAAATTGTTCTACCAGAAAATTTGAAAATTTGATTTATAATATTATATATAGCCATGTGATTGACAAAATATAATATGACTTACATTCTGTTGCTCTCAAAACTTAACGTTTGAAGTTGCAACAAAGTATATTCATTAGTTGTGAAAGACTTAAAAAGGTCTTACTTTAATGTAATTGGCGTACAGTCATTTGAATGTGCCAATCACAATAATGTATCTGAGACACCACACATCTACGATTAGCGGGTAGAATCCCTAGAAGCTGAGAGTTTAAAAACATCCAATCATTGACCACAAAGCAGAGCTTCAAATATGCACGTAAGCAACGATCGTGCAAGATTCTTTTCATCAAAATTTAGTGGATGTACATATAGGTTAACTAGAAAACCAGTAGTGAAAGTACTATACTTGATCCATAATCAGGTTAGAACAAAGCCAGCACAAGTATTTTTGCCACCTCGGGTCAATCACGCAGCAAACGCAAATAAATTCTTCACTTTTTTACAGTTCTATAAATTGGTTATGCTGCTTTCTCATTTTGTTTCTCTTGTTTTTGATACCAATATATGGAATGTAAGAAAACATTATCTCATTTAGTTAATTTACATTATGATTATTTTATCTGTATGGCTATGGTCGTGCCTGTCTCAACTAAAATGTCATGACAACCTTGGCAAGATGGATCATTTTTAGAAGTACTTGAATTTCGCATATATGTATACAGAGACGAAAAAAATTCTCGGTTTCACTGACCTGTAGGTTAGCGTCCAAGAATATATGTGTACTCAGACAGAATCTGCTGATTGGCTGCTTGATGACATAGTGATATCACATGATTGGGCCTGCATTTAGTTGCTTCTTTCGAGACAATGATTTTAGGTGAAAATAATTCTGAAACACTTTGTTTCAGTGCCTCGCGTGCACATCTGCAATTCTGCTTCATGGTCAGTGATTGGCTGTTTTTAACTCTCAACATATTTGGGATCTAACTGCAAATCGCAGTTGGGTGGTGTCGCAGTGTTGTTATTCTCATTGGCACAGTCAAATGAGTGACGCCTCTACACGAATGCTCGTTGCCAATATACGTACCAGAGCTGCAGATGTGAACGCGAGGCATTGAAACACAATGATGCATAAATCTTTTCACCAAAAATCATTGCTTATATTTATAGGTCAGGTTGAACGCCAAGGACGCACACTTCACTGTCACTTCTGTGATTGGACTACTAATGTCCAGACACGTCTCTGAGTATTCCAAGCCAGTAGCGGATAAGGAAGTAATTCGTATAGCTGTCGCTTGCTACCTGCTTGAACGATTAGAGGCTAATGTATAAAATATTACCGTGTCTATAGTGCTGAGAAATCTAGGCTGCTGCCGGATGACTCCACGAAATTCACAGCTTTAATATCTACAAAGGCCATGGTTTTCCCCGACGAGCTAATCTGCCCTAGATAGGCGAATCAGGTTCAGCCATTGCTGTTGTGGAGCTCAAAGAGCTACTTAAACGACACTTTTTGGTAGGTCGCTACATAGAAGGTTGCAGTCTTCTGCTAAAGAGGGTTACACTACAGTTATACATTTGAAATGTGCCGTCCAATTAGAATTGGAGGCAACTGATATAACATTCTCACAGCTACAGAAGCAACCTTAAAGGCAACAATCCGTCATTTCTACTGATAACTAGAGAAGGTGATTTATCGCGGGAAAAGATGACTATTTTCTAGGCTTCAATGTAATGTATTCATTTCTTACGCTTTTATTTCGTTACTGGCGAGTCCCTATTTGACTGGGCCAATGATAACTCTGGTGCACTACTTCTGGACGTATGTGATTCGTCTGTAAACAACTAGACTGTGCCACATAACCGTCGGCCAACAATACATGACGCAGGACGATACACTGATTTGCA
>PNEQ01024609.1:0-25791 GCA_003012365.1 Medauroidea extradentata | reverse complement strand
CTGATAACAACAGCTATTTTTTAAATCCTAAACGAGAGCAGTTATCAAAAAACTGTTCTAAAATTTTTGTTCAAAAAACAGTGTATACTATGTTAGCAATTTTTTAAAAGAAAAATTACACAATGGTTTCAGCTAGTAATGCACGTAATAAAATTCACATTAATGAAATAATTAGCCAATTATATATTACGGTTTGTCTTGAAAAAGTGAGTCTTCACAGTAAAATTAAATTGTAACAAAAGTGTTCAGTAGTACTACGAGATATGCTCTCGTATAGGAGTATAAAACTATCGTTAAATCAGTAGAAATGACGGGTCATGGCCTTAAAATGATCCACAAATTCTTTATTTGGTCAAACACTCCAAATTAGTTTTTTTGTACTATAGATCATTTCCAGGGTGTGTCTGATAAATGATCACACAATTGAAAGCGTGGCAAGAATTCATGAGCGTTTGAAATATATCACGTATTAAATTTAAAACTCTATATTATCCTGTTTTCAATCGAAATTTTTACACAGAATATTTATATCTGTAAATTACATGACATAGTTATACGAATGATACAACTACATAAATCGTAAAGTTAACTTTGTTATTTAATTTACATTAAGTTTTTCACAGGCTAAATGTAACTAATCGAGGGAAAACAATTTTGAGATATCAACGTAATTCAAGAAAAATTAAGACTGGCGCTTAACTTCGGAACAGATGGGAACTGCGCAAGTTAACGATTTGGAAATAGCGCCGATGTTATCGGGGCTATAACGAGGGAGTTACAGTCGACATGTTCAGATCTTTATGTTTTTACGTAACTCAGTTCTCGTACAGGTTCTACTTGTGTTCTTTCAGAAAGTAAAACCATTCGAGGTGAGCCGCTAGTCTCCATGCGAACGAGTGTGTACTGCTAGCCAACACTTATGTAACATTGCTCTCGCTCAACATTTCATTAGCAAACGTAGAATGATTTAACTGATATTTGTGTCAAATCCTATTAACGTGTACACAACACCTTTGCACAAAAAATCACACACATACACACACCAACACACCAACACACACACACACACACACACACACACACACACATATATATATATATATATATATATATATATATATATATATATATATATATATAGTAACTTACCCATGACAAAACCTACTTACTTAAAGAAATATTATGCTTAAATTAACAAAGAAAAATGTACCGAAACGTATCAAACAATTCCTATAATACAAGTCTGACTTTTTTAAACCATTAAAAATAACAAAATCAAATATTTTGTTCACACTTTCTAAGTGCAGAAAATTTATCTACGAACAATACCACTGTTCAAATCGAGTACTTAAAGGAATATTATTATCGATACACAAGTTGGCATATGCCACTGTTACATCATAAAACAGTAAAAATATGAACGCTTCATAATAACAACAAGCAAAAATTATACGGAAGTACCACTGATTTTCGTGAAGAAAAAAAAAAAGAGTTCACACTAATCGATTGCAAGGCGTTACGCGCACGTCTGCAGTTTCATGGTTATTGGCATCAAGTCTTTGTGCAGAGATGTCACTCATTGACTGTACCAATCACAATTGGTCACTACGACGTTACATGTCTGTGGTTTACATGTTCAACACCAAGACGCTGACAGTTAAAAACTTCTAATCACTAGATAACGGAACAATTTGCGGATTCACTGACCTGTAGGCTAGCCTCCAAGAATATTTGTGCACTTAATTATAGTACAGCTACTCATTGGCTGCTCGCTGACACTGTAATATGACCCTATTCGGCCGCCTGGATTTAGATGTTCCTTTATTATTGTATCATTGCCCTCCTGGCGGTGTCAAATATGCCAAGGGCAAACTGTGAGCGTGATATTATCTCACAATCATTTGAATTATAGCTTGTGCTCTAAAGGGGACGCGAATGTTTTAAGGGTTACTACCAGTCACTAGAGACGTGCAAAATTCCCATTATTTTCTGGCAGAAGACTGGACTCCAAATTACTATAGGCTTGTTCAACATATCTCATTGGCCAACAATGTCGTGAGATGTCGGGAGATTGCTTCCACAGTAAAGTGACATATCTTCTGTAAAGGGGCCAAATTAGTTAATGAGAACACATCGTCGGCTTAGTGGATAAAAGTCGGTAAGTCAATATTTCATAAACTGAACTTACCAACTATTTCCACTAACCCGATGACATAAAGGCTCGTAGCCAGTTTAATAACTGATTCTGTTCTAGTAGGTACAGGATAATGACTTTGAGTTTGATAACAAATAACAATGGGAATTTTGTAGGTCCTGCCAATCACTGATCATGGCGCAGAGTTAAATGTGTGCACGTAATGCTTTGAAGCTACCGGTAGTTGTGCAGTTTTTTCACCCTAATCTAGGGATAATCATAAACTTAAAATTTAAAACTAGTGGTGGGAGCCTTACTTTGAATAATTTTGTCCTACCTCAGTTTTATCGTGAGCCGCGGTTTGCGCAGCGACTAGAGCAATCACCTCCCATCATCCAGGTTCGACTCCCGGCTGGGTAGGTTCACGGATTTTCGCGTGTGTGAATCGTGCCGGACGATGCCGCAGGGTCGACGAGTTTTATCGGGGATCTTTCCTTTCCCCCGCCCCTTCATTTGTGCGCTGCTCCATGCTCACACCATGTCACCCCACCACCAGCCCTAAAATCTATTCAATCAATATTTTTGGTCTGGAAGGTTTGGAGATGAATTTGTAGGGATTTGAAGTTTTTTCGCGACAGTACGTGCGGCATTTTCGCAATAATTAATTACATTTGACATGCGTCGTGCCGCCGACTGCAAGCCATTTGGCAAGCGATAGAACTACTTTGAACTGCCTCCAGAATCCAGCCGTGTGGGGAACTTTCCAATGTCTCGGACTAGTTGCAACAGGAGTATATAGAGCCAACCTACCCTACTGAAAGTTCTGTGTGTTGTTCCCATGGGGAGACTGGAGTTTTGCAGGTAGCACGTATTTCGTTGTAAACCGGCCGTGGTCCACCTGAAGCTATGGATGCAGTCTTATAATATCGTCATGCAAAATAACTTTACTGCATTAGTAAGGAACTTGGAAGTCGTTTTGGCCAGAGAAGCAGGGTTATTTTAAAACTAAATAATATTGTGCAAACAATGTTAATATAGGCTAACGGTAACCAATTGTAAATTATGTTTTTAGAATTGTTTAATGATACCTAATAGGTATGACATGAATCTATGGTTCAACCCTCTATAAATATACACACATATTACTGCTCATAAAACGTTAAGTTGTTTTAACAATAATTTAAGTTTTACGTAATTCAATAAAACAACTTTCATTCACAGAAGAATGATCCATAGGTACAGGAAATTTTCGGGCATAAATGTCAACATAAGATACATTTCAATAAGCGTCGACCAGATAAGAACGCCCGTAATAAAATCCAGTGCACGATTCTATCTTAATTTTGCACACACAGAGCATTTTTAAGTACGGCAGTCTGAAAAGGCTGATTTTAACTGTGTTGGAGGGCTATGAAACAGTGTTTTCAATGAGCATGGTGTTTTGACAATGAAATTCCGTCCTTATCCGAGTATGTTATTTTCGTACATTGGCAAAATGGGCACTCTTGGCATGGTTTCGTAAAAATAAACATATTTTGCCGCACATTACAACGCATTTTAAGCGCTTGGTAGGTGGCGCTTTTAAGCTACGTTTAGGAATACCGGTCATAATGGAAATTTCGCCACACAAGGCCGAACTTCGTGTAAATTTACGTAAGGCTGTTTTAAGATAGGGTAAACCTACCCTACTTCGTGAAACTAAGGCTTCAAACATTAGTAACATAAATATGTTGAAAACATTCAAATTATGCTCGTATATTTGATACATTGGTTCACTTATTGGTACACATGCCTACCCTCTGTAGGTAACCTAGTGAACTCGGTGCACAGATACTTCCAAGTTTTGTGAAGCTCGTTAAGTGTTTTAACACAATATTAAGGTCTATCACAATTCTTGGTCAGTTTACACTATACTTAGAGCCCACTTTTTTGTGGAAAGGATTCTGCAACAATTTGTTTCAATGTCTTATGTGCTCATATGCAGCCCTGCTTCACGGTCAGAGAATGGCTGTTTTTAACTCTCAGTGTCTCGAGGTTCTGCCCGCAAACCACAGACGTGTGGTGTCGCAGTAACCTTGTTCCTGTGGGAACAGTCAAATGAGCCACGCCTGTGCAGTAATATATTCTGCCAATAAACACGAGAGCCGCAGATGTGCACGCAAGGCGTTGCGGCAAACTGTTACAGAATTATATTCACCAAAAATCGTAGGCTCTGCCTATGCTTTAAAAAATAATAAATCACAATCGCTGTAGAAGTGTGAGCTCATGGCCTTGACGTAACCCCTCAGGGAATGTCTGTACTTGAGAGCGGACTGGAGGGCAGCGCAAGGTATTGTCCGGTCATTAGACGGAGTCAGGACACACGGGCAAGGACACGCTCGCCAATGCTGCGGCAGTATCCAGGTCAATGGCACGTAACACCTCCTTTCTCCTCTGTCGTCAGCTTCCTGCGTCTTTCCATTGGCGCTCGGGTCCACAGAGCAGCATCAAAGCCACTCCGCCAGGAAATATCAGTAGGAAGAGTGATTTTTGGTTAAAACTATTTCGCACCAACTGGCTTCAATGACTTACGTACACCTGCAGCTCTGCTTCATAGTTACTTGTAGAGACCCGGATATTACGCGGGTTCAACGACCTATCGGCTGGAATCTACAGCCCTGCACTCTAAAATATAGTTTGTAAATTTGCCAGTCGTGTGTATAGAAGCGTCAAGAAAGTTTGCATGGTAGAATTGCTTCCCAGACGTCCATGATAGCACTCCTAAACTTTTTTTTTATAAAACTGCCAAACGTATACTAAAGTTACCAGACTTGTATTGTAACAGTTGTAAAAGTTTGCATATTTACAAGGCGGAAGAATGGTATCTGTCCCAAACTGCGTTTAGGTTAATTACTTCCTAAACATTTTAGGAAGTTTTTTTTACTGTGTGTATATACTCTATCATCAGCTACTTGTTTATTGGTTGCTGATCTAGTGAGTGGATAGTTACATGTGACAAGGTAGCGCGGGAGTCAGAGAGTGTCTACGTGCAGGTTTGCTATCGGTTAAAAGCCCTCACGGATAAGTTTCATAAGCATTGGCCCAATCATAGAAGTCACTCACATACACAGGAGTATCAAATCTAACGTCTCCTCTAATGAATTCGCGAAAATTCCGGGCCTCTAGTTATTGGCAGCATGAATTTGTGTGTACGAGTAGCTCATTTGACTGTGCCAGAGAGAATAAGTGTACTGCTACACCACACATCTGTGATTCGCGGATAGAGCGAATGTTAAAAACATCCAATCAGCGACAATGAAGCTGAACTACAGATGTGCACGCAAGATATTGAAACAAGTAGGTGCTACACTGTAAAAAAACTTCCTTAAATGTTTAGGAAGTTATTATCCCAGACGCAGTATGGGACAGCTACCATACTTCCGTCTTGTAAATATGCAAACTTTTACAGTTGCTACAATACAAGTCTGGTAACTTCAGTATACATTTGACTGTTTTATAAAAAGTTTAGGAGTGTTACCATGGATGCCTGGGAAACAGTTCTACCATACCTACTTTTTTAGCGTTTCTATACGCACGTCTGGTAAATTTACAAACAAATTTTTAGAGTGTAATTTCCTTTCACGAAAAATCAGTGGCTGTAAAGATCAGTCTGTTTTGCCCGGTGGAACTTATAACAGTAGTCCGTAGGTTTCCACGAATACTGACAGTGTTGCTTTCAGTGGCGAAGCAGTATGAGAACAGACTATACACTTCGAGCATGTGTCAGTTGTGTTGCAGGGACCTAGGTGTATTACTGAGAACTAGTTACTCGCCTCTTACGAACTACTGCCTGAGGAGTGTACATGCTCCTACCAGTCAAATGGTTCCACAGACAACTGAGAGTTTTATATAGTCACTGTTAATCACCGTTTGCCCTAGAACACTTCACGCTTCGCCACTGGTGGCTTTGGCTTTTATGTTCTTGTCACGTAGGATTATAAGATAATTCCGACCAGTGATTTAAAGTATATAGAAAGTTTCATAAATGCGTCCCCATTTGACTGGGAACATGATACTTCTGATCAGATCCACGAGTTTATCACGAAAAAATTTCTTACACCGATTGATTTTAATGCCTTATGTATACGTCAACTGCTTTGCTTCATGGTTCTTGGCAGCGTGTTGTTGTTCAGACATGTCTCTCGTTTGACCAGTGGCGGTTCGTAGGTTGTTTCCAGGCAGGGTACAAGTTGCAGAGAACTGTATAGTGTTGTGCGCTAGTTGACGCTGCAGCCCCTGACACGCTGGTCTGTATGTGCCGCTTATTACTGACTGGTTACAACAAGTAGCCAGTAGATATTTCACGGTCATTGGTATACGGCGGCGCGTTCACACGAGTGAACAGTTCTCGGCAACTTGTGCTCTACCTGCCAAAAATCCTCGAGCCGCCACTGCATTTGACTACACCAATCAGAATAATGTAATTTGGACACCATCCGTCGGTGGTTTGCCGGTAGATCCTAGAAACAAGTGATTGTTAAAACACGCAGTCACTAACCACGAAACAAAGATGCAGATGTTGATGTAAGGCATAGAAACCAAACGGTGAAAAAAAATCTTTTCGTCACAAACTCGTGACTTGTCAGTTCTGAATATTTGTGACTCGTTCGCAAAGAGTTAGGGGTCTTCCAATCATGTATGTCGCAACATGCGACAGTATTATGTGAAATATTCTATGGCACATATATTTTTTTTTTTGCGATTAAGCAGTATCTATTTATGCTCTGTGTCGAGAGCCGGACATTTCTCGGATATATTGCTCTGCTGGAGAGACGCCATTGGCGTGTGTAGTCTGTCTTCAGCTTCTTGTTCATTGGCTGCTGCAGTGAGTGGCCAGTTGTACATCTGGCAAGGTAACGAAGGAATCAGCCAGTATTTTCGTGCAGGTCTGCTATTGGATCACAGTTCTCAAGGAACAGTTTCGTTAACAGTGAACAAATTATTATAGTTAGAGATGGTGAAAAATATCAAGAATGTTTTCTGCCAGCGTATTCTGCAAATCAGTGTAGCGTCCTGCGTCATGTAAAGGGGCCGGAAAATTTCACCGATTCAGTGACCTGCACGCTACAATCCATTGTCCTATGCATATCAAGCCTCGTCTATTCGTTCATTGTGTATTGTTCCAATGAGTAGCAGCTAATGAACAAATGGTCGGGGCTTGAGTATGCATAGGATAGTGCATTCTAACGTGAAGGTAATTCAATCGGCGAAATTTTCCAGCCCCTAGTCATGTATTGTTGGCCGACGGTTATGTAGCACAGTCTAGCTGTTTACAGACGAATCACAGACGTCCATTTATAGCGCACCAGAGTTACCATTGGTATAGTCAAATGGTGTCTCGCCAGTAACGAAATAAAAGCGTCGGAAATTAATACATTACATTGAAGCCTAGCAAACAGTCAATTTTTCCCACGATAACTCACCTTCTCTAATAACAGTAATTAACGTACACGTGAGTTTGAAATCTAACGCCTTCTCAAATTAATTTGCGAAATTTTCAGATCTCTACCGATTATCAATTATGTCATATCGTTCAGCCATGCACGAAGTTCGTAATCATCCCCAATGCCACTGATTTTGTCTTTAATGTTATGCCATACTATCAACGTAACTTACATGATCTCAGGAAATCGCCTGCAACCCATAACGAAGTGCAGACCGTGAAATATATGCAGCCATATAGCCGTAACCTTAGTGGTAACAAGGCCAACAGCTGGCAAACATCTCCACAGTACAAAAGTGTCGAGGGAACAGCTCGTGAAATTTGAATCTCAATCACTCATGCCTAACTAACGAACGCGCAGACCTTCGAGAATTCAGGTAAACTACATTATAATTTAGCCATTTGTAACGATCTTAAAATTTCGGGTGTATCAACCAACCGATTCCGACTAAGGTTAAGTTCGGAATTATTCTTCGTTCGTGCCTAACCATGTTTTCTTTCTACTTTCCGAATTCGTTACCTACTTTACCGGAACAAAGTTGTAATTTTTAATCATTATTCATAAAGCGTTTAAGTGATGGAGTAAAATTAATTTAAAATCAAGTCAAATCAGAGATAAACGTACGGAAATAAAACACAGCAATACAGTATTGTGGAAGTAAATTTTTTCCATAGCAGATTTTATATATACTTGGGCAATTTCATATTTTAGTATTTTAAATTCAGTAACCCATGTATCAAAAATAAATTGAGATTTTCACCGCTACCCGCCAACGTAGTTTGAAAGTACGCATTGTAATTTAAAATTGTGGTAAATATATCCAATTTTTGGATATTCACCATTGTTAGAGACACAGATTTTTGGTGAAATGAAGTTTTCATCGACTTACTTCTACGCCTTATGCACAAATCTGCAGCTCTGCTTGTTATTTATTAGCAACGTGCCGTTGTGCAGAGCTGGTCGCTCATTTGACTATGCCAATCATAATTAGTAGAGAAACGCAACATAAACGTTATTTTCTGACAGCTGACTAGACTCCAAGTGACTATAGGTTTGTTTGACGTCTCCCGCTGGCAGATATTGACGTGACTTGCCGCGGAGAATGCTTACACGGTAGAGAGGCCAATCTCTGTATAGACGTAACATACGTAAATGACTACACATAAAAGTTCGTGGCCTATTGAATCGCAGATTATGCTATTATGTATAGGAAAGTGAAGTTTAGTCTGCTATCAAATGATAACGCGAGTTTCGAATGTCTCTAATAATAAGGTTACTGCGATACCTCACGTCTTAGCTTTGCGCGTAGAGCCCTCAGACGCTGGGAGCTAACAACATCCAATCACTAGCCACGAAGCACAGCTGCAGATGTGCACACAAGACAAAGAATAAAACCCACAATGAAATTAAAAAAGTAAAATTGACACGAAAAAAATGGTTCACTTTGTGTTACATGCTTTGCACGAAAAACGTTGTTGTAGCAATACTCTACACGTTTACTGTCCAGTAGGCCAGAAATAATATTGTTTTACACTCGAGTCAAATTCTTTTCTCGTTAGCTAACACAGTCACTATATAAATGCAGTTGATTACTAAGAGCCAGTGGCGTCATTTCAGGTTTTTCTTGGGGGGAGGGGAGCAAGATTTTATTCTCGGTGACAGTGACCTTGTTGCATTTTATTTATTAATTAAGCATGTATACATTAGAAACTTTAATAATAAAACTTCAGTTTTATGTGCTTAAGTCAGCATTATTTAAATAACAAAATACAAAATAATATATTTTATACACTTAAAATTCTAAATCCAGGGGGGCATTTGCCCTCCTCCCCTGTCCCCCCTAAATGATGCCCCTGCTAAGAACAAATGCTTGGTTCAAAACAACAGAAATAAATTACAACTGTAACTCAGCCAAACTGTGGTACTATACTACTTTCATCCCTGTTAGCAAAACATATAATCGTAACTTTTATCTATAAGGAACAGAAATTATCGTGATAATATTTTTGCAGCAGCTTCTTTCTCAGCCTTAATTATACATCTGCAGTTCTGTTTCGAGGTAATTGACGAAGAGTATTTGTGCTGAACTGTAGATGTCCTGTTAAGACATTAAAACAAGCTGGTACAATTATATATTGGTAGGGACCTGAACAATTCAGACAGTTATGAGTTCGTGTCACTTTATTATTTCGCTCTTTCTTTATCTGACTCCTCCTGGAGAGCGTTGAGTCTATAATAAAGAAGCATGTGAACTGAGAGAAAATAGTTTTGTTTCATCGTGTTAGCGAGAAACTATTGAACAGCTGTTGTCTGCTTAAATACAGATATTCTTGGAAGCTTGCCTACACGTCACTGAACCCGCTGATTTTTCCGGTCTCTATCTATTGGAGAAAATTCCAGGTGCACAGTTATTCAAAATAAATGTACAGTTTTCTTTTACAGACCTTCCAGACGTGAATTTATTTCTTAGCAGTCATATTAGAATTGCGTGCAGAAATCACAATGATGAACGCGAAAAAATCGCAGTTTAAATTTTATTTCAGTTACGCAGCTAGTTTGTAATATTGGCGTGGAAACTCTTCTCCTTAATACCTTTCGAAGTAATTTAATATCGCTTTTGAAAAGTACTTTCAGTGTTTCTTGTTAGTTGATGCACATTCACACTGTCCGTTCTTTTAAGTTGTTTTTCCACAAGATTACCTTTAGCCTTGAAATGACAATTGTTAGCCTTGAAACGCCCATACTTTCAAGGATACCAATAATGACTTTCATTACACGTTGGTTGGCACAACACACACACATACACACGCACTTTCCTCCTCTGAGGCAGTTTGCGGTCTCGTCTATCCACGCCTGCACCCAATACTAGAGCAACGATTTTGTAGCGAAAAGTTTTTCGAACCACTTTGTTTCAATACCTTACGTGTACATCTGCAGTTTTGTTTTGTGATTATCGGCAGCGTGTCTTTGTTCAGGCATGTCTGTCATTTGACAGCACCAATCAGAATATGGTTATTGTGATAGCCTACTATACGCCTGTGATGTGCCAGTAGAATCGCAAGATAAGTGAGGGTTAAAACATCTAATCACGGACAATGATACGGAGCTGCAGATGTGCACGTAAGGCATTGAAACAAAATGTGGCTCTACCCATTAGGTAGGAAGACGTTGGTCAGCCATTAAGTTGCTGGTACAGATATTATATATTCGATTATGTGGCTCTTTTACGTCAAAGAAAAACCTTCGCTGAAGTCAAGATCGGTTAATAGAAAGGTCTGTATTCCGTTACCCGTGCTTTCGTAACGCCTTTAGTAACGGAACAAATAGTATGAACCGAACCTCATTCAGTGTCGCGTTTTTTTCTAACACCGATTTAAGGTATACGCTTATTGTGCCTAAGTGTTCCCGTTATTCTGTAATCTGCAGGGCTGAAGATGTGAAGCTTCGAGTAGTAGTAACAGATTCGTGACCTTTTAAATTACGAAAAACATATTTCTGAAGGTAAAAATTATTCCTATTAACATAAACTGATGGAATGAAGGATAATAGTGCGCAGGAGTCACATATGTACTAGCTTTACGTCAATTATATTAGCTTTTCAAAGTATATACCTGGAATGTGACCTGCCGTGTTGTACATAATGTCTTCCGTATATGTATACGTTTTAACAATGACTGAATTTTCATTCTTTGTCATTTACTTGTCAGGAACTACAAAGGACTGTCGTTAACTAACACTTAAAAATGACCATGAATGGTTGGAACTGTTTATACGCGTTCTGAAATGTTAGAAGTGATTAAAACTCGGTAAAGTAAGACGTTAGTACACCATTCTCCTCATAAGCTATATATACATGTAGCTTACGCTTACGGGGTCCAAATGTGAACTAAATGTTAAAGTAAATTAATTCTCAGTAGACAAATTTAAAAAAACAACGCTTTAAAAAGTATTTTACGTAAATTTTCAAAATACATGTTGCGGCGGAAATGATAAAAAAAAAATAGATATTTGATCATACCAATTTAGTGAAACGTAACTACGAATATTACTTTTTATTTATTAAAGATTAAAAGCAAAAAAAAAAAAACATAGTTTTTACGCAGCAATGTATCTTAAAAAATTTTACTTAGAACACTTTTGTTTAAAAGCGTTACCTTTTTGAACGAAAGCTATTGATTAGTAATTTAGTTTAAATTTTTTTCTTATTTAAACTGCATAGATGTGTACTCGTTAGGAAAAATCTTAAGTGTATGTCTTCCAGGCGAATCGATCTATAACATTGTATTGACTTATGTTACATTTTCGCCATTTTTTAAGGAGCTGAGCGTTGTGTATGTATGTGTGTGTGAACGTACTGCTTGGGAGTAAGGAAGACAAATTTTTAACATATTCAGAATTGAGAATTGGCTTGTCAACCTGCTAATGTTCGTCGGTAAAAGGGAAAAGGGGGAGGGTAGCCAGAATATTGTGTACCGACATCAAAATGTAGCAGAAAAAAAATAAAAAGTAAAACAGTATTTTAAATTATTTTACTTCAACCTCCAGAAAATACTTTGGTATATGCCTACTTAATTAGTAGGGATGGAATATTTCCACGCAAAGATGTTTGCACCATGCGCGCACATATGACGTCAGAGACTGTATGTTTTCAAACTTCAGCGTCTTCGGGTTTTATCCTCCAATCACAGACGTGTGGTGCAGTAAGGTTATTCTGATTGGCAAAGTCGAATGAGAGACGGCTCTGCACTTAGGCACTCTGCCAACAACCACGAAGAAGAACTGCATACGAGCACGCAAGGCATTGAAACAAACTGGTGCGAAATTGTTTTCCCCAAAATTTCTTACCGCCATTAATAAATAATTTCTTACAAGCTACAGTATTGTTGAATTACATATTTGTTTACCTATGCTATAGTATAATACTAGAAAGAGTCAAATTTGAAGCATATACGGCAACATGTCAAATTGTTTGTTCTAGAACAATTATGAAATAACATTGGTTGGTTTTTTTTTTCGTGAAAGAAATTTTTTATAGATATCCCGAATAAAACTGTACGTTTTTGAATATTGTCCAAATAACTTGTATCATTACCGTCTATAGCCATACATCCGCGACTATCGATATGGCAACCATGTCAACGTGAGTAATTTTAATAGCGCTTGTAGGTCTCCTACGACAGTGGAGATCCATGATTCGTTTGTGACCTACTTACCGGTGAATCACGGAAAACCATCGCGCCCTATTAATACGAACATTCTTTGCAGCGTTGCCACATCGAAGGCCGTGACCTTCTACTAAAGACGGCTATGCTGGTACCAACTTAGGCATCAATGAATCATACTAGCAGTGGCAAAATATCTAGTGTTTCTCGGCACACGGTGCTCATCAACTCATAAACGACTTTACACAACTCTTAGTTGTTTGTGAAACCACCAGACAGCACACTCTGGAGCTAGTAGCATGCAAGACACAGCGAGTTTACCAGTAACAGTGTAAACCTACACTATTTAGAGGTAATATGTAGAGACACTGGTAAATCGCGGGAAAAGTTGATTGTTTGCTAGGCTCCAACATACTGTGTATAACACTGAAGGTTTTGCACATATATTGGCTATAGTTTATATGAAGTACCATGTTCCTCTTCAACAGACCCAATTAGAACTGAACAGTCGTAACACAGAACGTATGTGGTTTGCCAGAAAACTTTTCGCACGTGTCACGATTGAGATACTACAGTTTATTGGAGACTATGTTAAATATTTTCGCGATTTTCCAGTGTCTCTAATAATATGACTTCGAACTTCAGTACCAGAAACATACTAAACATTTTAATTGTGATCGTATATGTGATATGTAGGGACAGGAAAATTTCGCGAATTCAATGAACTATAGGCTAGAATAAACTATCATATGCATACTCAACCCCTGACCATTTGTCAACTAGCTGCTACCCAGTGGCACATCAGACAATGAACGAATAGACGGGGTTTGAGAATGCATAGCACAATGGATTCTAGCCTGCAGGTCACCCATTCCCGAAACTACACACGCATGGTTTATTTTGGTATCCTAGTGAACTCTGTGTACAGAGCTTTACCATTTTTGTGGAACCCGCCAATTTGTTTACCACGATGTTAAGACATTTCACGATATATGGTCAGTTTATATTATACCTTCGTCTTCGCAACTCATTTTCATTGGGTGTGACTGGCACATGAATGAATGCCACGTGCTCAAAGTGTATACTCGGATTGTAACAGAGCTTGCCTTGAACCGTTACCAGGCTATGCCCCTGCATGCTGGGATCGAGCCTACATACTCCACCGGGTGTAAACACTTCTGCGAACGTAGTCGACGAGCGGGGCATCGTACCTGGGGTCGATGAGGTGTCGCGGCAGACTTTTTTCCTCGTCGACGTATCGTGTTTACCGCCGAGATGCGGCCGCGCGAGACGTCACGAGAGAAAACGGCTGTGCTTCCCCGCAGTTACCTTCCCGCGTTTGTGTTGCTGTTATCTGAGGTGACGTGGCCCCGTTCTCGGAAGGCTCGCGATGAAAGCTGATCGTCCGTAGAGTGTTATTGTTAGAGGTACGATTATATAGCGTATTGATTCTACGCCAGGATGAATGCCAATAATGCATAGGCTACTTCACTACTTCTTCTGTGATTAGTAGAGCCGCGATTTTATGGCGAAAAGATTTTTGCAACATTTGTTTTCGATGCGTCATGTGCACATCTGCAGCTCTGCTACATCGTCTGTGGTTGGATGATTTTATTTTCACTGGCCTTGGCAAATTATAGACGTACAGACTCACAATAATCTTATTATGATTGGTGCAGTAAAATGAGAAACGTGTCTGAACAAAGACACGCTACCAATAACCTTGAAACAAAACTGCCGATGTGAACGTGAGTCACTGAAACAAAGTGGGGCAAAAATCTTTTCGCGACGAAATCGTGGCCCTAGTGATTAGACGCCATCTGCTTTAGCACATCTTTGACGACTGCAAGCAAGTGATAACCAAGGAAACAAGTCTTGGTGGTAACACGTGTTACAAGCCACTAGATATTTGACTTTGGCCAGTGTGTGTATAGGTCTGAGAAGTCTACTAGGCTGTTGCCAGATTAATACGCGAAATACTCGTGCCTCTATTATCAGAGCCTGTGATATTTAGTGAAAATAATTTCGCAATAAATTGTTCCAATGCCTTACGTACACACCTGCAGTTCTGCTCAATATTCCGCAGTGACAACAAACCCGACAAGGAAACAATTAAATCCATTCTGTGAATACAGAATCAATAGAATCATCATTTGGTAAATAAAAACCGGCGAAACAGTAGGTGATCTGCTTTTTACTTTGTGTAAATATGCTGGTTTCCTCTTCTCATTCTTCTGAAATTGTGCTGCCTTCTTTGTTACGTGTCGTTCCTAGCATGACTGTCGATATTTTTGTACTTACTTATTTTTGAGTTATTGGTTCTTTGCAGCTTTTCTTTATTTTTGTGTTTACGTAATTTTTAACAAACATGAATTTTGTTGCGACAGTCACTACAGTAGCTAAACGTTTCTTTTTTTTTTTTAGTTTTTTTTTTCAGTTGTAGACATATAATTAGTCTAGCAAGATCTGTCTTACTGTAATGTTTAGGATTTTATTTTTAGTAACTTTGTTTCGTTGATAACTGCTGAGTTTATCACCGTAAGAATAGAAAGTTCCTGATATTTTGTTTTCTGTTTTAACAATACTCTATTGGTTCACAGCATTTTACGTACCTTATTTGCTTATGCAACATTACAGAAATTAGAGAAATAGTTATTTATTACTTTAATTTAGTAACCTAGTTCCACAGATTTCCAACTAATGTTCTACTGATCTACAACTATTTCTATTCTACCCAGTCTACGCGTGTTAGATTAGTTCGGTTACTTGACTGTTGTGATTTCAGTATTGCCGGTTCGCGCTATGTGTGCCACTTCAGAAAACGGTGGTCGGTGGCTTCATTTCACTCTGTCGAAATCGACAGGAATTTATTTTTAGACGTCCGAGGCTTGTTTATTTCGTTGGCTCATATAATTATGATTTATGGCTGACAAAAACTAACACTCCTATCGCCTTGAAACCAAAACTGTTGATTCGATATAGGTAAAGACCCAGGTGCGTTCACCCTAGAGTGCCTTTGAAAGTCAGCTTCGGTATTCGAGGTCCACTTTACACGGTTGTGTTCGTAACGGCTAAAATAAATGAAAGTTACTCCATGAAATTAAATTCGAACTACGTGGGTTACAGAATATGTGTTTATATAATTAGATATCGGGCAAAAGCATCATCGCAAAGTTTGATTACAATTAGCTGTATTGTAGATGGAATTTATCCAAGTTATTTTCCAGCCTCCCTTAAGAACATTTTTTTCTTTAGTTTCTTTGTAAAAATTCGTATTTCAGTCATTAAGGTATTTGAAAATTTTATAGTATAATTTGAACGGTGTCGAGTATTCAGCATTTAAAAACTTTCTTTGCATTTATAATTTTGCATATCAATATTTAAAGGAACAAAATCTCGTTAGTTAAAACGCCCGAAAACGCACCGTTACAGTACTACAGGTGTCGTGACTTGACAGTGTATAATGCTCGGGCTGGATCATGTTTTATGGAACTATACATTGAACGGTACCTATACCGTTCAACTAAATACGACTCGTCTGGTATATAGTTGCCAAAATATCTGCAAAGCCATTCCACAATAAAAATTTACAGCTCGTACGCAAAGTACTATGACATATGTACTGTGAACGTGTGAACTGAGATGCATAAATGGCGCATTTTAGGATCTATGGTAATGTATATTTTTTTATTCCTCTAGCTATGATTGTTGTTCCTCCAAAATAGTGATTTGCGATTTCCCAACATCCTGTGTACGAACCATGATAACGTCATCATTTAAGGCGGCCGCCTGGATGTCTCTCGAACCGCGTGCCGTGTGTTCTGAGTTACGTTTTTTTTTTCACATCCACAATGCTTAGCTACGAAAAGAAAACACACTTCAGCGTACTTGTGAATGTGATTTACAAGACGCCACGCACATTGGAAGCATTATTTTATAGTCCTCAAACTTGCCTAAAACCGGCTTTTTCACGCTGTTGTTTCTCAAGATATATGTGACGGATTTGCTCGAAATTGAGGTCGACAAGTATATTGGACTTCGCTACAATAAAATGTTAAGAGTCACCGCTTAAGGCCATGATCTTTCATTTATTTCAAACAATTGCAAATATCTCAAATTTGTTTTAACCAAATGCTTTGAAAAAATTTGACACGGTGTATAGTCATACGATACATAATTTGGCTAGAGCGGTTTTTAAAAATGATGTACCGTTTGCTAGAAAAAATATTTTGCTTCATTTTGGCTTATTTTGACAACAAAATATGTGATATTTCAGTGGCAAAAATCTAAAAATCCGTTTGGTATATTGCAATAGAAAAATTCAGATACAAATGATGAAATATAAGTTTTAAAACTGCCAGAATGAATATTTGATATATGCATTCATTTGCGTTAGTAAAAATTTTTCGAAACCACTGCTAAACTGAAGAGCGAGGCCTTAGTCCCACAGGAAAAACGTTACGGCGGGAACACTACGCACGCGTTTACAACTCTGGACGTAGAGGCGATATCACAATACATGTGCCGGCCGACATCGCTCGTAGCGCCTCATCGATTTTCACCTTTCACAGACAAACACACCCTTCATCAGACGGCCGCCTTAATCATCATAAACTGGATTCAGTAACTCTTTTTCTTTGTTGGAAAATAAATATTTGACAAGTGTCAGTTGATTCAGTCGAGCCGTTCTCAAAGAGCTACGCTCGTTCTTATTGATTCACACGTACAGTGACGTCACAACAGACAGCGATAGGAACCGGTTCGCGCGTGACGGGTCAAGTTCTTACTCACTGGACGGATAACTACGGATGTCGTGTCGTCTTGGGCATTTCTGTAGGCCACTATGCGGCGTAAAACCCACCCGTCAGCTCCTTTATTCGTATGAAAGCACCAATCTCATGCTCTAACAGTGACTCCTGGCTCGGCCTCGCTCGGCCATTGGACAGGTTCTCTTGCATTGGACACATGTGATGGTATTGTAATAGTTGCCTTATTAATAAGAGCCTGGAAGTCTCACCGTTCCAGTATCCCGTAGTCAGGATAACACAGTAGTCACCTTGAGCGTCAGCTGACTGTCCATCGACAGCTGCTCAGGTAAGTAGATCAAACTATACTTCAGAATAATTAGCAAGGGATTTGGTACTTGCTTATTTAAAGTGAACTTCGTGTTTCGTCGACAGTAAGATTATTGCAGACAGTTAGGGCAGATTGTACAATTACAATGAGTAAAATCGATGCTCTCTGTGATTAAAATGCGAGGAACTTTCATTTCAGAGAAGAAAAATTACTGAAATGTACGGAATAATCGATAATTTCTTAATGAGTCATCAGACCTTCCTTAAAACTTCCTAAAGTTGCATATCAATCAAAGAGGACGTAAAAAGAGATTCGAATGCCACTTGGGGAGAATGATGTTATCACTTTGAATTTGTTGGTGATATTTTGAAGAAGAACACAATAATGATGGTGTAAAGGAACGAGCACGCTGGTATCCACGAGAGAGTTTATATCCCTTAAATATTAAAAAATAAGAGATGTATGGTGTCAAACATCCCTTTTGTTATCAAGCATAATGGTTACAAGACTTTATTAGCAATAAAAGTGATAACCTATTTTCATATACATGGCCTACGTGATCAAATTGCCGTTATGTTAGTTTTGTGCGTTATAAATAAAAAACAATGAATATTTTCGTTACATTTACACGCCGTTGCACGAGGAGAAACTTTTTTCTAACCATGTGTGTGGTTAAACTTCGCTTTAGCAGTTTAACAGAGACATATTAACCACTAAACAGAACTTTATACAAGGAAAACAACTGGGAAAGAAACTGGCCGAGGCCTACGTTGAGAAAACATCCAAGCATTTGCTTTTCAAGAAACCATTGAAAACCCAAATCAGGACGACCGGGGCCGGCCGAAGCGAGTTAAAATATCGTTATGATTTACAAATGGAAAATTCAACACTCGGGAGAGGAACCCAAATAAAGCGTTGTATTTACCCGTCTGGATTTTTTTTCAAGTCAGTCGTATGTTCCTTTCTGGCTGGAATAATAAGTCTGATATGTGATGGTAGTGAATACATGATTTCACAATCGTCTGCAAACATTTAAACTGCGAGATATAATTGTCTTCCAATCATACAAGCACAATTTTTTTTAAATCTTTATTTGCCTCATTGATGTTTGCTACACTGTGGAAATAACTTCCTAAAATGTTAATAAGTAATTAACGTATACACAGCACGGGACAGTTACTATACTTCCGCGTTGTAAATATGCAAACTTTTGTAGTTGCTTCAATACAAGTCTGGTAACTTCAGTACACAATTGACTGTTTCATAAAAATGTTTAGGATTGCTACCGTGGATGTCTGGGAAACAATTACGCCATACCTACTTTCTTAGCGCTCCTGTACGCACGTGTGACAAATTTACAAAGTATTTTAGAGTATATTTTCTACTGTATAAAATTATAATTGTTGTGAAATATTTGTGGTGCAAAACGAAGAATACTTCCCTCCGCATTGCCACTATTATCTGTATGGGTGACTATGAATCCCACGCAGGTAGGTCTAACGTGTTCTAGTCAAGTTAAACCAGTTTTTCAAACCGCTGTGGGCGCCAGGTACTTTTTAAGGTTCGTGGTATTACGGAGGAGTCGTTGAGTGTGTTGGAAATTCCTTTAAAAAAATAAGTAAATAAACGTCCACGACGTGATATTATTATGCTGTAGATGAGGAGGGGTGGGATAGGAAATATCCGCCTGACTTTTTCCGAGAAGCTGTCTAGAGAGATTGGAATGGGTTAAATTGCTCTGATGCATGGGTGCGTGCGTGTTCCTGGAAGGTCGCTCGCAGATCGGTTAGTAGTCACTGTTGCCAGATCTTACACAAATCTGGCAACACATACCTCAATTTACAAAATCTTTATACGGAAAAGTATATTACCTTAAAAAATGTTTTGTTTTTACAGTACCACAATTCTGTGGAGAATAACGGATTTTCATAATGTTAATCTGACCACTTTTCCTCTACATTTGCTTAATTTGGCAATATTATTTACTTAATATTAACAAAAAAGAACGAGGCAGTAGGCCTATATCACAACGAAAACTTTTTTACAGCAAATGAAAATTGAGAAAGAAACTAATATTTGTATTATATTGTCTTCAACATAAACCATGTCTTCAGAACACAAAACTTTCGTATACTTTTACTACAGAACTGTTGTAATAGTAACAACCTTTTTTGTTACCATTTGTGTAATATTTAAAGGAAAATTTGTAATGTGGCCAAGATAGTTTTCAACGGTTCATATTTAAATAAAAATATTTATATACTTGTAACAGCGAAATCGTGTTGTGTGCAAAGGAGTTAATGTTTACAGTGAAGAGTTCTTCACTATGCTACACGAAAACCACAACCTTACAACTACTGATTCTTCAAGGGGGGGGGGGGGGGACGAAAAATGTAGGCGAGACAGAGGTAAGGAAAACTCACACTTCTAGCGTCTTTGTTTACACAGACTGTTTTCTGCTCACACTAATTATGTGGTAATAGCCATTGCTGTAAAATTGGTAATTTGTTAAATAACACTTATTGTTAACAATAGACAAAATTTCTTCCCCATAGTTGGTTATATATAATATAATAAACAACGTATGGCATACTCACGGAAAGTTGGCGGAAAATCTTTCTAGTTTGGATACTACAAGTTACTGCAAATAGTAACACCGAGATACATTTACAATAAAATATTATATTTATGACCAGAAAATGATCTGAGCATGTTTGATGTTCCGCCATGTACTATTTTTCTAAGCATGAATAATGGCTGTAACTATCAACCTTTTTTGTTCAATTTGTTGTGAATTGTTTGGTTCGTTTGTACTGTGGCTGAAATAACAAAATTTTGTTGAAGGTAGATGATAAATTATTAAAAAGTATTTTTTTTTAATCTTCCAGTCAACTACTTTTTTATTTTAAAAAATTACTGAGTTTTAACTTTTTTCTTGTACTTCTGCTGTTTTTTTTATTTTATGTGTGGGCTTCTAAATGCTTTGATGCGTAGCTCATGGAATGCTAGTTAACCGTGAATTATTTCATTTAAGTAAGGCAATTGGTTTTGAATATTTGCGTGGGAGCATAACATGCAAATTTTGTCTTTGACGCACCGTTATGAGAAAACAATGCGAGCTAAAATTGTTTTGTAAGTGGAAAATGTACTCACAAGTATCCTCTATAAAACTAGCACTATTTCATAATAATCTAAAATTAAGAATTTATCGCACTTGAACACATTTAAACCAATCACACGATATAAGCTTGCGTATTTCTAGACCTTGCAACTGTACTGAATGTGAAATCAGCGAATTACTGACAACTAGAAATCGGAGGAAAAAACAGCGATTTTGTTCGGTGACGTGTTACTTGTAACAATCGTAGTTTGGCTACGCTCTTGCTGTTAGTCCACGCGACATGTCCTCGAGTACATTCATGCAACAAACCACATGCAAGAAGGTCGAAGAAATGTTTCGCAATAGTTGCATACAGCAAAAAAAACTTCACTTTAATCCACCTCAATGGACGTATACTGGGCATTGGAGGTTTTAAAATCAGTATTTTTGCAAGCATGCTGTTTTGAAAGTACCATGACGTCATAAGGAATGTGTGTTATTTTCGTATATTAACACAGTTTATTTGTTATGTAGAAATAAGTTTCGTAAAAACATTTACCTTCGTACACGTGAGAGTCGGGCAGCGACCGACTTAAGGTGGCCACTTAGGGGGACGTATTGTACGTGTTCGAGTCTTGAAAGTATTGAGCACTATGGCTGACACAGTACGCGTATCACGTTCCACATTATTCTCTAGGGGCAAGTCAGTTAACGTCCGTGCAATCTTGTAGCCGATAGATCGCTTCTATGAGACAGTAAGTTGTAATCAATAATTGTATGACGTGTTATAAACATTTCATTGTATTACAAACGCCTTTACGTTTTAAAATATCGACAGCAGCAGTTTTTAAGTTAAATAATGGCTGCAGAAAGACACATTTTTGCCATTTTCGGCAGGACTAAAATTAACTTTCGGGGTTTGTGAATGATCTTGTAACGTTCTTTTACTGCTTTTCCTAAACCGACGTATATCACACACGCTGAATAGTTTAAAAATAAACTGCTCTGCCGATGCCTGCACACCGCTTAGCACTGCGTCGCAATAAACGTCTTTGATGGAGAATTTAAACTTATCGCAGTTAAGTTTACATTAATTGAACATGGTATTATAGAACATACCTTAATGGTACTTTCAATGCGGCATATGTGCTGTAGATAAAAGTTTTGTGAATATTTTACAACGTCGAATTGGCGATTTCAGACTGACTTGCCTCAAAATTACTACTAAGCTTTTAAATTAATAAACTAGATGGAAATGATACTAGTAGGAGGAGGATTGTTTTTGCTCTATGAATGTTTCTTCTTAGGCTAGGCTTCATGACTCAAATGTTACACGTTCGGGAAGTACTAGACAGTGATATGTCTATAATCACAGGTTCACTGCTGCTAACAGATTATTTGAACTCGTAACAAAAACTTTAATTTACGGAAGAGGAAATATTGTACACGTTTTTCACACACACACACACATATACATTTATACACACACACACACACACACATATATATATATATATAATGTTTCTTAAATAAGAGAACAAACTCCGCATTCATGTTCTTCACGAAAAACTAAGGCGAAAACATGTTTTGCACTTTTCACCTAAACGCAATATTAAGGGAGTAATGGGCCTCTGAACATCAAAATTTTAAACAGTATTTTCCCAAAATATTGGAAAATAATTGACAGTAAAAATTACAACATTTTTAGCATTGCTTAATGCTTTTGGGATCTGCAAACAAACAGCAAAGTTGTATGCAATTAGAGGGTAGCCACCCCTGCTATTTTCATCACGCGGTGTTGCAGTGACCTGATTCTGATTGGCACAGTCAAATGAGAGATGTCTCTGCTCAAAGATACGCTGCAAATAACCACGAAGCAGAGCTGCAGATGTGCGGGTAATGTATTGAAATAAGAATGTGTGAAATCCTTTTCACCAGAAATCAGTGGCTCTAAGAGTTTTTCAGTCAAATTATCATTGTCAGGTCATTTTTCTTAAACGCCATTTACGTGAGCTAGCTAAATAGACGAAAGATTGTTGCTTATCCAAAGAATATAAAAGTAATAGATGAGACTATCATGCTATTGGTTAGTCTGAACGGCGCATACATCGTTCTAAGCATGCACCAGTCAAGGAATAATACCGGGATTTTATTTATAATTGTCGTTTCGGTCCCTTTCAATAAAAAAACGTAAAATAATCTAAAGTAATTGTCACAGGGGTATAGTAAAAGAGGGGAAAGTGGACCTGCACATAGAGGATACGCAGAGAGGAATTAACGAAAATGAACATCCAGTAGGAAGAGACTGCCAGTAGAGACTACAGCCGCTCTACTAAAGTAGGAGTTGTGAGCTGGGAGCGAGAAGGCACATTCCTGCAAGCTGGACGAGGAAGGCGCCTTTCACCGGCGAGGCCGACAATGTCGCCTGAACTTGGCCTCGGTCCAGTCGCTCTCGCAAGCGGCGGAACTGCTCTGCCCCGCCCAGCCCAGCCCGGGGACACCTGTGTGACGTGGTCAGCTTCCGCCAGGGAACCCCCAGCCGCGGAGCAGCTCCATATAGTTGCTAGTCGTGGGCTCTCCAAAGAGTAAGAAAGTAATAGGTTAGACTACCATGCTATCTGCTGGTTTGAACGGCGCGCGCATCGTTCTGCGCATCCGCGAGTTACGGAGTAATACCGGGTTTTTATTTGTTACTGTCGTTTTTCAAACCTAGCAAGAACTTCGAGTCAGAACGCAGTCTTTTTTAGTGTTTAAAACTAATCAAAACTAATTGTCACAAGTGTCGTGGAAAAGAGGGGAATGTAGTCCTACGCAGAACGGATGCGCAGATACGAAACTAAAATTAACAGCCAATAGGACGACACTGTTAGTAGAGTTCACAGCCGCTTTATACAATTCACGTGGCAGTGTACTTCGTGAATGTAGCGACCATTTGCCTCTGATAGGTTCTTGTCAGAGATGCATATCGGTACAGTGCTGTATGCAAGTTGATCTTCCTCAGATTGCTAGATACCCTGTGGGAATATTCGGAGGGAACCAGCTACTAGATGGACCGATTAGTCTTTTGCGCCTGTACTCAGCTCCGACGATCAATTTAAACAGTAGAATCGCTATGGACGTCCATCAGGGTGTCTCCTGACTTCGTCCTGGCCAGGCATATACAGTAGTTTACCGTCTTCTGGGCCCCAACGTGTACGCTCTAGGTGCGCATCACATTGCAAATACCATTGATAGGGAAATGAAAATTTCGCGGTTTCAGTGATATTCATGTCATAATTCACTGTCTTGTGTATAGTCAAGCGCAGACTATTCTTCAGCTGTCTTGTTTCAGTGAGTAGCTGGTAATGGACAAATAGTTAGAGACCTGAAAAATTCGCGTTTTCTTTTACGCACAAGCTAGAATTCCACTAACTGTACGTCTGAGTCAGTTTCGCAGTTGGTCCTTGACTTATCTGACATCTTCCGAAAGTCGCTGAGTCAATAACAAAAATTCAAATAAACGCAGGCCCATTTCACTGTGGAAGCGAGCTGCTAATGAACAGCTGCGGTATGCTTGAGTTCACATACATTCTTGGAGGCCAACCTACAGAACATTTAACCATCGAATTTTTCCGGTCTCTACAAATAGTAGACTTGAGTACACATGGCAGTCGGTTATAAACTTCAGGGCATTCATATGGCGAACTATTCCTTCCCTGCATAACCTCGCGTGATTGGGCCTGCATTTCATGGCTTAAGCACCCTCCAGTAGGCGTCAAATAAGTCCCGGTCCAACTGCGAGAGTTACACGAACTTACAATTGTTTCAATATTAACTTGTGTCCAAAATATAGCGCGAATTTTTCCAGTCTTGGTCCGTTGACAAACTGGTGGCAGGTGCCTCTTTAACTAGTAACAGGTAGATATATTGCGATCTTTGGTCTACATCGCGAGCATCAGAGATCTGAAGTGTACAGTTATGATAATATGCATCTCTCCTTTGCAAAAAAAAAAAAAAAAAAAAACAGGTTGCCGCAGCAATTGGAAAATTTTCGGTTTTTTATGACCGAAACACCATACTTTTGTTAAACGAATTTTTGCACCAATTTGTTCTAATGACTTACATGCTTACCAATAATGAATGCTTGTCTTTTTATGTAAACAACTGAACCCTGTCAAAAGTCGTCCAATCATAGAAGGCGTGATATGCAAGAGTATACCCTATACTTTGTTGCCTTATTTCATAGTTGTATTGGTTTTGTGTCGTTTCTATCGATATGACTATATTCCGTTCCGAAATTATAGGTATGTTATATGTTAACAGCAACTAAAATTGACTTGTCTTTGACTGCTTTTTGTTATATTGTGGGGGTATTTCTGCCACTCGGCAAAATTCGCTCGTAATGTGATGTATGTATACAAAAATGGTTCAGTTTATAATACTAACCCATTGAGAGAATCGTTCAAATATCGCGTGCTACACAGTGTTTTGAAAACAATTGTTGGCTTCAAAGCTTTTCGCTAATTTTCAAACTCTCTAGGTTTGGTGTGAATCTGTCTACTTCCTGTGGCAGAAACAGGTGATAATTAAGAGTCCCGTACAGCTGGCGCATTGAATGTTGTTCCAGTATGTTAGAAGAAAGTTTTTCTTAAAATTAATACTGTTACAAGTTTGAGACATAAACTTTATATGTGGGCAATTCCCATGAGTTCTTTGGGATAGAGGTCTTATAATTACAAATAAAAGAGTTAAATTAAGTACTGGATTTAATAGCTCACAAAGCTACGAAATACACAAAACAGTAATCAACTAGAACTCTCACAACACAATTAGTTCTGCACACAATTACTCCTGTGT
>PNEQ01024608.1:0-37027 GCA_003012365.1 Medauroidea extradentata | reverse complement strand
GAGTGCGTGGCAGATAAATAAACGCTGAAAACATCAATTGATTTCTACACTTATTTCGAAGCCAATATGGATAAAATAGTCAATGACAATCCTAGATAATGGTATTTGCCAACGTTATGAGTAAATATTTATCCAGGATTACTAATTCGTTACGCGTGATCTCTTGTGCCGCAGTTAAATGCACGAGGTTTCGGCATCATAGATTGTGCCTTAGTAATTCGTAACACCGGAAACAATTTTGGTTAAAACGTTGGCTAAAACTATTGTCTAGGATTGCTATAGTTTAATTTCCACAAATTGGCTTCAAGAAACCTGCAGTTATAGATTAATGCTTTTAGCGTTGAATCATGTACCACGCCCTCTTAAGTTTGGTCATAAGTGAGCACAAAACTTATTGTAGGTAGGTTTACACAGCTCTAATAGTCAACGTCTTGATAATTTCCGAGGTGTGGTGAAAAGCGGATAAGCGGTAGTGTATAGAATTCAAGGCTGTGGAGTGTGGGATATTTCAGAGAAAAACCACAAATAAACTACATTGTCTAGGAACGATTTCCACATGGTAAATTCCAGGTGTGATCTTGCTGGGTACAGTGGGAGATGAGTACATGTAAGAAAATCTTCATAATTCCTACATAGTTCATTCCTAAATGTTAACTTTTTCAGTTCATAATTTTCTTCCCATATACCTAAGTTACAAGCTATTGGGAATTAGCCAAACATGAGAAGGGAGGGGGGTAGAATTTTTAATCAAAAGCTACATTACGACATGACACTGCTGTTTAACGTTTTTCATCTCACTCTGAAGAACAACACCAAAAGAAAATCTGTTGGAAAGAAAATCAACTGTTACTGTACCATTTCCATAGAGCTCTAGCAGAAAATTTTCATGCCCTGATTAAATCTTGATTAGGATGTCATTAGTACAGTTATTAAGAAACTGCTGGATAAGAATGCTGTCACAGCTTTATTAATTTATATTTTATATGAACGGAGAAGTCAAATGTATGCCATACTTGACAAATTTCAGCGACATCTCTCTCCCAGGTGGTAAAAGGAGAAGCACATATTGTTTCAAGCCATGAGTGTATAACAGTGTGCTGCTATTCTCTTTTGGACTTTTGGGATACCAGTGTTAATGTTTATACCATATTTTTAGGGCTGTAAACCATGTTACCATAGGAACAGAAGTATTTTGTACATTTAATGCAAAATATTGCTGAGAGGCTTTTAAGTTGAAAGTGAAGATATTGACTTAATTTTCTGAACTGCCTTTTTTCTCGTATTAGTGTAAAAAATGTCATGCACCCTAGCAGAAACCATTTTAAGGAACATAGCCTGGCACCGTAAATCCACTTCTTCAATGGGAAGATTTCTCCTGAGTTTGCTGCAGAGGGGAAGGAGACTTGTGCTAATCATCACCAAGTCAACCCAGTACAGGTTGATTCCAGAGTAAGACTATCATATAGTGGCTAATTTGCTACAAGGTTTGGGACATGCCAAGAAGAGGCACATAAGCGCAGAATAAGTAGCGACAGTTTTTTTAATCTGTGTGGCAACTTAACCTTCTCCCTCCATCTTTTTATTTACCCTACTTGCTGTTATTATTCCTCTAGACATACAGAAAAAATATTTCTTGAAACCCCCTCCCGAAATTTCTAAGATGCAGTTAAAGTTGGTTCACATAATTCATATCAAATGTTAAGGAAACTATTTATTCCGTATGAATTAACTAGACATTAAATTTTTTATAACAACATGATTCAATAATTATTTGGGATTCAGGTTTTTTTTAATTCACAAAAAAATTATAGAGTATGTAAAGTATTCAATAGTAGTGTTATATGTAACACATTTAAAACTATACTTCATTATTTATGTTACGGTGTGATTAATTTAACTTCATCATAATATTTGCAATGAATTCTATGAGTTTGAAACATGGAAGAAAGATTTCGAAGAACAAATTACTTTGTTAGCCTAGCGGCCTATTTTCCACCATTCTTAAAAATTCAGTCCAGTTTGCCTACCAATGATTATGGTTAATTTTACAGAAAATAGTATGATATTAACAGTAAATTGTTTTAAAACTTTTATTAATTTTGCTTTAACTGTTAGCATAGTAATTGGTACAAGGCATCCACATTCTTAAAGAATACCGGTTACATAAAATCTTTTAGTTTAATCAAAATTTACAATTTGTACTCAGTTCTGTCATATTGATACATCACTAATTTTTGTGTATTATTTCTACAAATTGTAGCGCTCACCACTATGATATTACAACTCGCACCCTTGTAAGAGGTTATCCGGATTGTTGTAGTTTAGTTAAAGAGGCTATTGGCTACTGTATTGACATTGGTACATTTGTGTGTGCTTATTTTGTCTATGGATATATATTGTATATGTTCCTTATAAAATTTTGTATAAAATGAAATCAGGCTGAAATCAGAATAAAATTAAATTCTGTCAATAAGTTAGCTAGAAACCATCATTTAAGAAAATATTTCTGAAAGAATACAATATACACATTAATTAGTAGCAGCATGTAACAACTGCCTGTACTGTGACATGATAAAGGCACATCATAAATAAATATACAATGCATTATTTTACTTTGCTTCTTGTTTTTATTACTCACTATAATAGTAAATACACAATAACAGTGATGGTATTACAGTATTTAAGTATTAAAGGAATCTAGTTTTACTAAACAAAACAATTAATGCCTCACAATTTATGGTAGACTGTGATGGGAGATGTGCCACAACAACTGATTTGTACATGGCATGTCGAAAGAAACTGGCAGTTGAATGTAAAACCAAAACTACAAACAAAGAAAAAAAAAGTGTTGGTACATAAAATGTTGACGATGCATCTACAAGGAACGAGTACCATGAAATTTACTGACATGATAGCTAAAGTACTAAACAAACTTAAAAACAATAAAGAGACAAAAATTTGCAGCATTTTTCAGGCATACGTATGCTAATAGACCAAATGTGTGGGCATACTGTACAGAGTAGGTTCTGGGATCAATATGAATATGTACCTGGAATCACTGCACAAGATAATTAAACATGTTTATCTTGTAGGTACAAAAACAAAAGGCTTGACAAATGCATTTCAATGTTAATGAAAGTCACACGAGACAAGCTTCACGAAAGGATAACTAAACTGGAAAAAATGTGCCCAGTGAGAGCCATCGAGACATCACATGTGAAAGGTAGAGTCTTTTGTGTTGATTCAATATTTAATAACTGTGAATGAAGAGAGTACTACCTGAGAAGTTGCATTAAATGAACCAAACAAGTGTCATATTGTAACAAAACTACAGACATCTCTCGGTTTAACAACTCTAAAGGGACTCAAAAAATCATCCCTAAATATGTAGAAAGAGGTTTTAACCTGAACGATAAAAGTATGTTGAGACTGCGGATGGGACAGGAATGTACAGTTGTTAGACCTTAAACTGAGAAATCACTGTAGATACCATAGCCTGCAGCAACCAGTGCAAGATGACATGTAAATATTTGTGACACATGTATTCACAAACATAGCTGCACATGTATCCACAGTATAAAAATGATTACATGCAAACATATTCATGCCTGCATACCATACAATAAGTGTTCTGATTCAACTACCACAACCAATATTAACGAAGAATTACAGGAACTACTTTCTTCAGTACAGTTTATTACAAATTTTATCTCATCACAAGCCAATAGTACGCATGAAACACATCATGATATGGCCAAAATTTTGTTGGGTTCAACAGAATCAATATGCAGCAACTAGTGCAATATGTAAATGGGCACTTGAAAATAAAGGGTATGCAATGAAACATTGTATTGCACCTTACTGGCATTGTGTCTTAACTTCCTGCACCAACACAATTTTATATACAACTCTAGTTATTCCTCTCTCCACGACATTAGTTTACACATATTCTATTCAATAAAATTATGTCCCAATAGTTGAGTAGTTGCAGCAGCTGCATACACCAATGAACCTCAAAATATATTCCAAGTTGTGATTCGGTAAGAGATGCAAAGTATGCGTTGCTTGCAATATCCCACAGCTTCTGTAACATTATATAGAACATCCACATTAACAGAAAACTTGAATATTCTGCAGTTAAATGTGCATTAACACATCTTAATTTAGACATATACTGCAGCTATATACATAGCTCTATCATAGCCACTGTGTATCCACATTATTCACTGTATACCAACTAACGAACAATATACTAAAATAAGGATGCATTTCATGCAAACAGCTATGCTGAAAGTGTATGTTAACATACATACATACATTAAAAAACCAAATGCTTTGAAAACTGTAAAAAATTTTCTGACTCATAAGTACTCATGATTTTGTGGCGAAAAGATTTTTGCCCCATTTCGTTTGACTGCCTTAAGTGTACATGTGCAGTTCTGATTCATGTTCAGTGATTGAATGTTTTAACTCACTTGTCTGGGGATGTACTGGCAGATCACAGCAGTATGAAGTCACAACAACCTTTTTATGATTGGTGCAGTCAAATGAGAGACGCACTTGACCAGAGACATGCTGCTAATAACCATAAAGCAAAGTTGCAGATATACACGTTAGGTTATACTGAAACAAAGTGTTTCAGAAATCATTTTGCAACAAAATCATGGCTTTGCTTATAAGCTTGAAGCAATGTTGCTACAGGCAAAGAATATGTTCAATTCTTAGGAATTCCCAGTCCATGCAATGGCCAACAAATCACGAATAAAATTTATGTCCCAACTATCTTTTAGTTTTATCTCGCACATACAGGACATTGATTAACTGTGTAACAGTTGTATTAAGAGATTAACAAAATTAAGTAATAATGTTACAGTACGTATGGTGACTTATACAACCTTCTTAACAAGCTAATATTGTCTTATGAATAACAGCAGCAATGGCAAGAACGCATATGGGAAAACAAATAAATTTACAGACAGCCGACATCTAACAGCTGAAGTGAACTATAATCTAGCTTGAACAAAATCAGACAGCCTTCCCTAAATGTTGCTTCCTGCAGGGATGATGCAAACTATATGTCATAGATAAAGTTTAAACCTAAGTAATCACCATACAATGGAGGGAGTGGGCGATGCTGCTAAGATACAGATGGAAAAAATTATTTGAATGTGTAATAAATTCCCTACTGTTTCCAGTAATTTACTGGACAAATTCTTTGTGAAAAAACTGATTAGTGCAAATTATTTTCTCGTCTCAAGTACATGCAGACATCTACGAAGAAAGTGTTAACGAACAACAGTTGTAGTAATAAGTGTGTACCCATGTCAATTACTGTTTTGGTCTATACCTTTCTTTTTAACATGAATTTGGATATGAATGTTGGGGGCACTATGAATATTTCACCAGTTTTGTTAAACAATCACCTTAACATGGAACTGGCATTATTAGAGCAGTGTCTTTGTTGGCAATGGTGTCAGACTATTTTTTTCTGTTATGTAGGAGGGCAATCATTAACAAGAGTAGGCTATAAATAATCTCCACACATACAAATTTAAGCTACCTCACTTTATTTATTGGGTTCCATGCTTTGTGAGAATGCATGTTCTGGGAACTGCATTCTCTATGCACTGAGGCCACCGACACCTCCTTGAACTGCAAATCCAAATTATAATAGTTTTGCAATATTTTTCAATTGCTTTTTCTGATTTTGTATGATGACGATGGACGTGGTAGGCCTTCCCAGTGAAGATTTGGTCCAGGGAAAATATCTACAGCCATCTTAAACATAATTCGCTTCGGGAGAGGCAAAATTATAGGAACAGCAAATGTTAAAAAGTTTTGGCCAGTTTAACAAAAATCAGTTTAATTTTTGAGTGAGATTGATTTTGCTGACAACGTAGATGTTCGTAAGACGTCACTTATTTTACGAACTGTGCCTTTAAATTTGGCCTTATTAACTGTTTAATTAGTTCACCAGCTCTAGAATTGTTCGATTATTATATGTAACTAGTGTAGCACGTCCTGTAACCGCGATTTTTTTTTTTAAGATTATCTGAACAAATTTCAATTTATTTGCAACCATTTAGTATTTTACATCAAATAGGTTTTGTTATATAATTCATACCATAAGCTGAATGCTGACAAAAAATTTATTTATCATTATATTACCAATTTTTAAAATAAATTTACACACTATAAAATCTTTATTTTCAAGTTTAGCCATCATAAATTCATCTACAGAGTAAAACGCTTTTTTTTTTTTTTGTAATTTTTTACACATTTTTAAATTCTCTATTTTTCTCTGGTTGGTAATTCGAATTAGCATATTGGACTGCCATCTTATTTAATGGACGACTTGAGGTACACGCCCTCTCACGTCACACCGCAGGGCGAGATACATACTGTGGGAAACAAAGCTTGTTTACAAACATACTGATTTGTTAGTTGGTGATGGCAGAAATAAATTTTGTGCACTAGTAGACTTGCACATAAGTGTAAAAAATATTTATTTAATTTCATGGTTAAGAAACACAAAAACATACGATCAATGTTTACAATATTTACCACACTGCAGCCCAACCATTTCTAAAATCCCTCCCACTATACTCTATACCTCAGTACAGCCTTATATCATCTGTCTATAATCATTACATTACTATAGGATGTTCGGGATAAAGAGAGCACTCACAAAAGCCCTGCTATCGTTAAATTTTCAGCCAATTCGTATATTTCCGCTTGTAACAGCTAACAATGGAGAATTTCTAATCTCTCTGGAGACGTCACTTGATGCTTGCGCGTCTAAGATAAATTGTACATTCAGTATAAATCCATACAGTTTGTTTAAAAAAAGTTTTATTAATTATATAAAATAAAATGATGTCAATTTTTGTTGCTGTTATTTCAATATTGTTGTATTTAAATAACAAAATACACTGAACTATGTAGCATAATTTCACTGTCCACCAAACACGAAGTAAAGCAACTAGAGTTAAAAGTTGCAGCAGCAGATAGTGATATTTTTCAATCGTAAAATTGTAAGTGCTCACTTTATCCTGAATGACCTATAAATTCATTAAACAGGATGGGTGGGTGATGGCACAGAGAGTGTGGGTGGTGTATATGGTAGGGTAGATGCAGGGAATGGTACCTGGGTGCCAGGCAGTGGAGATAGGGTGTAGCACAGCTTGATGATGTAGTGAAGAGACATGATGTGGGTACATCTGCCAGCTGCTGTGATGTCCAGTGGTTGAGCTGTGCCTGTGCCCTCTTGCTGGAGTACATGGAAGGGGAGAACAGCAGTCCTTGGTAGGCAATAACGGCTCGGACGTCTGTGATCTTCTCCGTCCTCATCTTTCCAGCTCTGTGACAAGTAGCACTGTGAAGTAGTTGGAGTAAGTTTGTCTGAGGTTTACACTGTTGAGCGTTATCAACAGAAATATCTCCGTTGTACACACTAAAAGCCAGTTTACTAAATACAGCACAGGACCTTTCCCGAAGGATGGCAAGAAAGGGGCAGCTAGCAGACACCTAGAACTCTGCTAGGAGTAACTAGGGGATAGCGTACAGGTTTGCCAAAACATAGTCTGTCTCACGAAAGAATTCCATTTTTTGACAGTTTTGAAGGTTATCGTGTGTACCAATTTCTGCCGGAAATTACTTTTAATTTTGATAAATTGCACAGTTTGAGACCCAGTTATGTGTGTTTGTGCAAAAGTTACTTGTGGCAGAGGAAAACACTGCTTATTTCATGGAAATAACTCACAAAATAAATGCAATCACAACTGTCAAAAAGTGGAATTCTTATATGAGACAAACTAAACTTGAGACTTATCAATGCCCAATTGCAAGAATATATTTATTTAATATAACATTGTCACTACATCAATTATTTTACAAACGTTGTGAGTGTAACATAATGATATGTGCAAAATACATTATTATTAACAAGAAAAGTGATAAATAACTTAATTGAAACACAATTTCGGTAGGAGTAACAATCACTCGCAACTGCAAAGATGTCTCCTAATATAAAGTTGTTGTTAATATACTTTTAGTCATGTAGTAGATTGTTATATGTGGTATGTGATAATCTGAGTAACTTACTGAACTTTTGATGACCACCTTGTCTATAATAACAATTGAAAAATACTATTCACTGAGCCCTTAGGTGTTTACTAATGAATACAGGCTTACCCATACAATTTGACTGCTGTTTTGTTTGCTCTGTTTGTATTAAAGGAGCAGGAAACTGTCAACTATCTGAAAATGGAAAAGTAATAAGGAATTCAATTATGCTCACTTTATTCTGTACCACCTATACTAGAGATGGCACAGCAACAACACTAAAAACCTCATATGAAATATTTTAAAAACTATAATATTGGAGTTTTACTGCTATACCATATTTTAAAATACTGTATACTTTGGTATGCTCAGAATAATTCACACTGATTTAGAAAAAAATTATGTTCATATAATTTGTTAAGACAACACTGTACATTTTAGTGCATGTGTCATGCAGTAAAATTACTATAATTTTTCAAAATTTTTTATGTATCTACTGTGACCTGTTACAAAATGTTATAATTATACATGCCAATATTTACATACTGCAGATTTATATGTTCTTCTTTCACTTGATTCTGATTTATCTGTATCAATTAGTACACAAACATTAAGCCTATCTGTTTGGTTGCTCCCAGTCATTGTAATAGGCCTACTGCATGCAAATTTGAAACGTGCAGTTACACTTCGTAAGTCATAATTATTACTGGTGAAGATGGATGGAACATTAAACAATTTGCCATTCACGTATTTATGTATTTAGTATGCTACTTCAACTATTTCACAAAGTATGTGGGTCTGAATCGGTTTGCATGTGTGTTCAAATAGTTTTCCTTTCAGGGACCCTCCAAGGAAAGCGTAGGGCTACACACACACACGCTGTACTCTGTAACACTACCCCTTCCCAAAAAAAATATATAATAATGTTACAGAATTCTCATTCTCAAACACCTCCCCCTGGGGTGGGGGTTCAACGAGAAAAAATTCTAAAAAGAAAGCCTGAATTAAATATGCATAACCTATTTATGTTCACATATTTTCAGATTAAAGCGACACCGGCCGTTAGCCCAATTGCGAATGTAAAAGGCTTATTACTATTATTATTACGTACATACATAAATGCACATGCATTCAAATATCTGAACATATGATTTCATAAAGATTCACGATTTAATTTAGAAGTGTGTATTTAATGTTGAATATCTGTAATATTACGGGTACGTTTTTCATCCATACAATACCTAATACCCTCAGATATCCTGTTGTGAATACTGTAATAAATCCGTGACTGTGGTAGAAGACTATATTTATTTGTAAGCATTCGTTAAAAGCAATCAATTTTCCTAGTTCACACGCACAACCTTTAAATTACATGATTCAGCACACAGTTAATGAACTAGTTAGGTCTCTACTCTTTCCTAATAAACATTTACTTACCTTATCTTCATTTTCACTGGAAACAAAGACGATCAACAGTATTCGCTGGAAAGCCAAACCGCAACATCTGTTATGTACATAAAGTAAACAAAAGGACGTCATGACGGAAACACGATCGGTTCAGTCCGTTTCCTATTCCATGTTCATTAGAAAATATTTTGTGCGCATGCGCAGTCGTCGCGTCCAGTGTCTGTCTCGAGACGCTCATGTCCGCGCTTCAGCTCTGAGACCATGACGGGTATGTGTTTTTCGCCCGTAAATATATAACTAACCCGACGAGGCCCAACAGCATGCAACGCACATGTTAGCCGTAGTAACGTCGTAAGTTAGGACGTGCTTGAGTGAAAGCTTTGGTCGGCGCTTAAGGTTGTTCAAGTGGTGAAAAATTACAATTTTATGTCTGTATGAAATAGTGTTAGTTTTGTACACACTACTTGAAAGAACATTTACCTCTAACAAAAAAAATTAGCTCAGCCAGTTTTCCCGTAATGGCACTTCAAAGTCAAAATTTGCACATTTTTACTTCATACAAAACTTGCAAACCAGTTAACATAATTAAATGAAAAAAAATCACATCAAAACTACGTGTCACTGTTTATGGCATGTAGCATATAAGACCCATTACAAAACATTTTTATGTTAAATAAAAATTTTCAAAATTTAAATTTTTTTTGTTATTTCTAGAAATTTATTTTAAACACAAAAATATTTTATAATTGGTTGTTATATGCTTCAAGCCGTAGACAGTTATGTGTAGTTTAAATGTAATTTTTTGCATTTCAATATATTTACTGGTTTTCAAGTTTTGTATGAAGTAAAAATATGCAAATTTTGACTTTGAAGTGCCATTACGGGAAAACTGGCTGAGCTAATTTTTTTTCGTTAGAGATAAATGTACTCTTAAGTAATGTCTACAAAACTAACACTATTTCATACAAATATAAAATTATGATTTTTCACCACTTGAACGCCCTTAACATCGAGGTCTCTAGCGCTGGTGAGGGGTGACATGATGTCAGTATGGAGTAGCGCAGGGATGAAATGACGGGGGAAACGGGAGATCCCCGAGAAAACCCGCCGACCAGCGGCATCGTCCTGCACGATTCCTACATGTGAAAATCTGGGGACCGACCCCGCTGGGAATCGGATCCGGATCGCCTTGGTGGGAGGCGAGATGTCTGACCCCTCGACCACCGCGGACCGCAGGATGTGTTTGATACTGTCTTACTATAGCGCACATGAAATTTTAAGAAGAAAACGGCATACATGCACGAACAGTATCAAGTAACAACTTCGTGTTTCAAGGGCGTAGCGTCTGTTGTACTATACTTAGTATTTGGACAGTATTAGTATATACACGATGATGTCATCGGTGATCCGAAGTACAAATATGTTTTTACTTGAAGAATATACGGATAAAGTCTTAGTACTTCAGTTTTTATGTTCCCAAAATTAGATTTTTTTTTTTCTGGCATGAAACAAAATACGGGAAATCGTAAACCTTTCTTCTGTGCTTAGTAGAAAGTTGAAACTGGTGGTGAAACGAATATGCCCTCATAAATGTATGACCCATTTTAAAGTAATATTAAGTCGATTCGGTCGACTGGAAAATCTTGACAGTGATGAAAAAGATTTACAAAACTAAAAATGCAAAAAGAGTGTAGTTTTGAATTTGGCCTGAGCAGTTGTCAGACCAAATACAAATACGTTATAAATCCTGAAATGTCAAAAATAAATCAATAAAATAAATTTAATGTATATTCTTATTTTTTTCACTAATCACCTTATACCATAAATCCCCTAGCAGAGTGAGTGAGTGAGTGAGAGACTTTGGTCAGCGCTTAACATCGAGGTCTTCAGCGCTGGTAAAGGGTGACATGAGTGAGTATGGAGCGGTGCCGGAATGAAAGGGCGAGGGAAACGGGAGATCCCCGTGAAAACCCGGCGACCCTACCCCACCACAAGCAGAGGTTTGGTGTTCGGTTATATACTAAGGATTACGAAACTTTCACTAAATACAACCATTCTTCGAGTAAACATTGCTTCTTTGAAGAGATAGTTGAAACAATGGCATAGTTACCAGCACAAGGGTAATGAGGCAAAGATGGCAATAAATCCTACGAATTCGGTGTGAATTTTTCATCTGGGACAAAAAATGCTTTATACACAGATAATTTTCCTGATCTTTGAAAGAACTGTGCAATGGGAGTGCATGGCTGGATTCAGTTTCTTGAAAGTACTCCATTGCAAATTGAATGACTGATAAAGAAAACTAAACAAATAAAATAAAACCATAAAATAATATATTTGCGTTTTGTCTCGTCTCTTTGTTGTGTCTTTTTGTTATTTTTCTGTTCGTGTTTGATATCTACTGTGTTTTTTGTTTCGTCTCATCGTTGTGTCGCATGTTACTTGATTTTATTTTATTTGTTGTTATTTTCATTTATTATCTGCTTGTTCCTTGTGTTAATTTGACCCGATTCTATTTTGGAATTTCATGTTGTGTATGTATCTTGCCTACTAAAGCATACTCTGCTTATTTTATGGTTTTCTTTTATTTGTTTAAATTTTTTTAACAGTCATTCAATTTTCAATGGAGTACGTCCAAGAAACTGAATCCAGTCAGATAATTTTCCTATTAGCTTATCTCATACGCAAAACTGTTATCAAAACTGATCTTAAATGTGGAGTTTGGGACATTTAATTTTTTCCTAAACTCGCCCGAGTTAGTGAAATTATGATTCTTCATTTGCATGACAGATGATATTTTTCCATGGGCAACTGTTGCTCGCTATATAACGCTTTATTTTTGTTACGGTAATCTGCGACATGTGTACTTTCATTTAGAGCGAAATTTCAGATAGAAATATCCACACAAAATGAGGGTTCTTGACGTGACTTCAGATATTATGGAGAGTATCAGGTGATGTTTATGTGACTACTTTGATATAAACAAGATAAAGGACGAAATTGAATCCAAACGATTCCAAAATTTAACAACGTAATGCCTAGTCTTTCAAAATATATTAGTATACCTATGTTATGTGTTGCAACAAATAAACGTGTTTTACAATAGTGGGAAAAATTAGTCAAACTATTTTGAACTATTCTGCAACACAAAACATAGAAAACATTTAAGTTAGAAGTACGTATTTTATTAGTGTAAATATGCTGCGAGTTCTAATGTTTATAAATCAAAACACCAACATGGCAGTACTGTATCATTCACCAAGATATATATGTATTTATTTCGCTAACATGCTGTTATACCAACGCACTTCAATAAATTATAGGACACACTTTATTGGCTATGTAAATGAACACGAAAAATATGTCATATAGAAAAATAGTACACGAAGTCAATGTTAACATCGGTATAAGTGTGTAGCATAAATGGTGTCAACTACCTACGTTGCGCGCAATGTAATCCGTCGGACGAAGTGATAGAGTTTATGTGTCAGTCCTGCTCATATGTTGGTTATAATGCCAAGTACGAAACATTGCATACCTCTTCCTGCCTACTGTCACGATCAACTAACTACGGACATAAATAGGCCCCATTGTTTTTTAATAATCACTCATCAAGGTCATAAAATGACCATTACGGCGTAGCCAAAATAAAAAAAGTAATTAACTAATTAATTCAAAATTACAGGAACTAATAGTCAGTGTGTAAATGCATTTTCTGTCATGTTTGACAAAAGTTAGTATTGAAAATTTCTGTAGTAGCCAAAAGTCACAGTTATGCAAAAATGAACTCATTTTCATCCATTTTTTTAAAATAGAAGAATAAATTGTTTTGTGTTTACGAAAGCGTCTTGAAGTAGCTCAAATTATTAAGTATCAATATGAATTATCTTGTTTCAACAAGTAAATTTTTTTATTATTTTGGCTACACCGCAACTGCCATTTTGTGACTTTGATAGGTGTTTATGCTAAAACTATGAGACCTAATTTTTTTTGTTTACGGAAATGTCACGTTATCTGATGTGTAAAAGTTGAAATGTGTTTGGAACAAATATAAAATTTTGAAATTTTTTTGCCGGTCCAAAGTCCTTAAGTTTTATTATTTTTATGAAATAGTATGTCGTATTTGGTATTTATTCAACCCGTACTTCAATTTCGTTAATGGGAAAGAATAATTTACAACACTCGTTTCAACTACTGAAATAGAATCGTGGCTAATTCGTTCTCCTTACTCTTGTAGAACGTGCATAGAATTAGCTGAGCCGACATCATCCGTCAGCGGAACTTCAGGGTGTGATTTCCTGAAGTAACAGAACTATCATTCGCGAGATATTGAAATTAGTAACGATAGTGGAATACATAACCGTAACCTCGCGAATTCATACTAACGCAATTTTCATATAAAATTTCCAAATATTTAAAAAAAAATTAATGTGATTCCAGATCACCTTAGTTATAATAACAAAACGCATCATAGTAAGGCTTTTAATTAAACATTCTTAGTAACCGATACTTTAGAAATACGAATTTTAATAAGTAAATCCATGAAGCAGAAAGCAAAAAGAAAAAATATCCTTAAAGTAAATAAATTTTTCAATAATTATGTTTGGGATTTCAAGTCGCTAACAGTTATGTTCGTTTGGAAAATAAATGAAAGAACCGTTTTTGCATGATTAGTAAGTTTCGTTATTCTAAATTTCGGAATATTTAAAAGTAACATAATTTATGCTTTACATAAATTATCTCTTTCACGAGTTTTGTATGTATTCATACATCTTTATCTATATACATACTTGTATGTGTTTTTATTATGTTATTATATTCGCAATATTATAATTAACATATATTACAGAATACCTGTACACTTTTTTATTTATCAATAATTTCACTTACTAAAGAGTTATTACAAGTAAAAACGAGGGAAATACGATAACTTAATTCATGGAACGCAAGTGTTTTACGTTAAGTTTTATTACTCGTATTTAAAATGTTTAAGTAAAAATTATATGAACTTAATAGGTTGTAAGTTAGGTATTAAAAGGTTTATCTCAAACACACATACCCTAAAATTACATAATTGTAACGATATGACTACAATTCTCAGAAATCAATAATCTGGTAGTTGATTTGATACGACACTGTCTCGCATCTTAATATTAAATTAAGTATTTAGCCACAGCAAATCATTTACTTTAAATATTTATTCTTTAAAGCTCAATTTATAAATGTCGGTTAAAAATTTGTTACTTCATAAGTTACATAATACCCAAATAGTAATTAATTTTCTTTCCTCATTTACTGAAAAAAAAAATTTAATGTAAGCAGTTCTTGTGGGCACCCTGAATTAAATAAAACTCCTTCCTGGACTTAAACCGTTTCTGTGTCGAAGTGAGTGAGGACATTCACCGCCATCAATAACTCAAAACGCACACTACCTCTGAAAATGTATGCCGTCAATCCCGCTGGGTAATTGGAATATTAATTGAAAACTCGCTGTGGCACTCCAACATTTCCAACTCAGCAACAAGAGGCAATTTTAATGTATGCCTCCCCATACTGAACTCGTGTTACGATCACACGTTGATGTTTCCTTGTAATGGCATCCTGAATTATATCTATGGTTCTTAAAGAGGATATGGTTGTACGGTTGTAATATTATGTGAAAATGTACGTCAATTGCCTTGGTAAAATTTTGACCAAGCCCGATCAAAGATTAGAAAAAAATTAGATAATAGTTTAAATAATCAAACATTTGATAATTTACTGACGTATGGTCGTAATTGTCTTGCACGTAAAATATTATCAAACCCTGTGAATTTACTTGCAAAGAAACACATTATTAGGTGTTATTATAACTTACAAATACTGGCCGATCTATCAATAAAATTCATTAGAGTTTGTACAATTGCAAGGAGTGAAGGAGTAGTTTTAATGTACATTCATGTATGTACAGTTTGTTTTAAATATAAATGTGCGTTTCTTTAATTTTCGCACGGATTAAGTTAGAACATATAAAATTCCCTGGGAACTAGAAAACTTAATATAATAATGTTAAGCACATAATCTCAATGTATGTATATTCAAGACTATATTTTAACAAAGTAATATAGCTAGTAACTTTAGGAAATATATTTTGTAAGTTTACCAACGTGAAGTGAAACTGATTTTGAAATTTAAAAAAAAATTAGTGGTTTTTATAAATGTGACTTAAGGCAAATTTTTCACGCGGGCAGGTAACTATAAATAGCATTTCCCACTCGCTCCCTTGTTTTTTTACGATCGAACATATGTGTGAGTAAAAGTCGGAGTGGCACAGTAACGTTCATAAGTTCTCACAGAGGTTGTTGGTTGTAATATACTTGAATACATCCAGCGGACCACTTATACTTTAAATAGAGTAATTGCAACAAATTATGAAGAACTGAAAGTTCTTGATGAAGTAGTAGACCATCAACATCATAATGACCGTTGTAATTTAAAGCTAGTTGCAAAGATTTACACTTTTGTTTAAGGTTATCATTTTTCAGACTTTGGATGTTGTAAAGGAACTGAAATGTGTCACTGTGTGCTTTCAGTTGGACAACATGTTCATCTAGTGGCATTATAGCGCGATCCAGTATATAGAAAAATAAATTTACTTTAAATGCCATTGTTAGGTCCGTATTGTCACAGTTTAGTCATGGGATTCATAGTCAATTCGGTACGTATTTTTTCTTGGACGAACTGGCAACTCAACTGGAAACTGTGTCTCGATATCAAGGGTTTCAGCAATATCCTTCGCATCAACTATTTTTCTTCAAATCCATTTTATGAACACATTGATTCCAGAAAGCTTTTAAAGTTACCTAAAAGCTCAACTGTACTTGAAATTTTCAATTCTTCTCTTTGCAACACTTGGCTGACCAAGTTGATCCTGGAGAGAGCTATGTGCACACGATTAAACAGCACACAAACTTAAAGCTTTTCAGCTTTCTTGCGAAACTCGACGCAGTATTCTTTCCAAATGCGTCAGTTCTTGTGTCAATAGGCAGCTCGTACAAAGCATCATAAACTTCACCAATCTGGTAGCGAAAAGCAGTCACATCAACAATAGGACCCACTCATCGGGTTTTGCAGAGGGGTTTAAGAGTCAAATTTGGTACATGTTCCTTTAACACAGACAATCGATGAAGAGTGGCAGAAAAGAAATTATATATTTACTGCACAATACCGAAAAAATTTACAGCCCCGTTACAGGAAAGAGCAGCGTCAGTAACCACCAAGTTAAGAGAGTGGATACTACACGGCACAACAAATGCCCTAGGGTACATCTCAAATCCTGCTTTGAATGCCTGCAAGATTCCCTCTCATGTTTGCCCCGTTGCCGTAGCCTTGACCGCGCATGTTACATAATGATATCTTAATTTCCTTCAGTTGAGTCTAAAAGGTGTTGATTATATCTTCACCTGTAGGTCAGGTGCGCAGTCCAAAATAATAGAGTAGTAGAAACACTTTGATTCTTCATTCAAAATAGCTTGCCGGATTATAAAACCAAGAATAGCCATGAATTCGTTCTGAACATTATTTCCTAAATAATGAACACATTATTATTTTGATGTTGTTTTACGCAAATGGTCAGTTATATCAATATCAAAGTTTCCAAAACATTCCAGCGATGCCAGAAAGTTGCCATTGTTCCTCCGAAGTACGTCACTTTTCCAGCGTAATATTAAGTTCTGTAAACCCGGGTGTTCCATTACAAATACCAGCAGCTTTAAAACTGCTCTCCATCGTTCTGTTTCATTTTGAATCATTCTCTGATATTCAGAGTCCTTGGAGGTGGTCTGTTTGCCCGGAACGAGGCAAATGTCCAAATAAGGCTGGCAAAATATGGCTCTGTAAGTTGTCTCCTGTTAAGCCTTAGGGATCAGGTACAGGAGGGGTGGTCGGTGCGGAGAGCCGGACATGTTCCGGAAAACACGTACTAAATAGTCTATAGCAAAAGTTAAATATCACATCTTTCGCAACGGAATAAATTAACCACACACGCGAAACGTCTTCACCTTTGCACAACCGTCTACGGTAATTACTTACACTAAACCTACGTCCCTCTTTTTAACAGGAAACTGAACATCAGAAACTTGGGTTGGTCCGCGCTTAACAAAAAGTTGATGAACCTTGTCGGTGATCTGCGAAGGTCATTCTCCTGGACGGTGCAAAACTATCTCTTCTTCCGGAACGGATACCAGCAACAGTAAAGAATATTACATTCAGAAAATATATATTAACATTTTTAGAGAGGTCTAGTAAACAGTTATTTTCTATGCATAAAAGAAAACACTGGCTAACTGACTGACTGACTGACTGACTGACTAACTAACATACCAATCTGAAACCCAAACCACCGGACCTAGAACCGTGAAATGATTTGTGGATTCTCCTCAGGTTGTAGGCGAGCACTAAAAAGGGATTTATCTAAATTCGACCTCTAAGGGAGTGAAAAGGAGTGAAATAAATGTGTTTCCGAAGAAACGTCTGTAGAACTCGAACCCGACGGCCTATTATTGTTTTTTTTTTATTCGACCCCCAAGCAGTAAAAATTGGCAAAAAATATGTTATTATTAGTCGTTATATCGCTGAAAGGCAATTGACCATCTTCGTGATTTTTACATCAATTGATTACGTATTCAAACGGCTATGACAGGACTCCAAAACGTTTCGAAATTCTGTAATTAATGGAGTTAAAATACGTGAAATGTGTTTTTAATTATTCCACATATCTATCAAACCAATCGAGATATCGAAGTGCTCTTTTCTTCAGATTCATGATTTTGTAAATATCTCATAAATCATTGAAATATATTTTCCATATTTGGTCCCAAAGAAGTAAAAAAAGGGCAAATATGTTTCCGGTTCACAATCGATATACATCGGTCCCATTGATTTTTGTTTAAGATTGGCGCTCACTCAAATACCTGAAAAGTTTATTCTGGAAATTTCGAAATTTCCACCTAAGGAGGTGAAAAGTGGTGAAAAGTGATTAAATGTGTTTTCAATTAATATTCGATATATCTTGAACACAGAAGGTTATTTTCGTGTTTTTCACGTCCAAGAGAGACGCGTTACGTAGTCTAAAATATGATGCAAGGGTTTTTCGAATTTCACTCTCTTAGTAGGTGAAAGAAACGGTAATGTATTTTAGATAAACTACCGATATCTAACGAACCCATTGATATATTCAGTTTATTTTCTTCAGGATGGTGATTAGGCAAATTGACGTAATAAGGTTTTCAGATTTTTCAAAATTCGAACTCTCAGTGCTGGATTATTTGAGCTCTTTTCATTTCGAAAGTACACTGAGAGTCCATGTTTTCAAAGAATTTTTTGAAGATATTTTACTATAAATCAGCCGAAATTGTAACACTAAGATCGTGGTGGGGTCAGAAAGACCGCTGCTTACTTTTTGTGTGTTCCTAGTTATATTTGAGTGGCTCTGGAACGTCACTGTGCATGCCACCGGTCATCACTCAAACTAATCTTAAAGCTGACGAGGCGCTGGTGACAGTCACAGGCTGGTAAAGGGGTGGGCCATAACCGATGACGAAGGTGGATGGATCTGAAAGACCGCACCACGTTAGTTAAGAAAAACGTTTGTGAATGTACAGAGATTATCGTTGTAAAATTATTTAATCGATAAGTGACCAGAATTTTGTTTGCAGTAAATATAAACCAAAGGTTTGTCGCAAATTCCGTAGTTTCATACATATCACAAAGCCTTACGTATGCATTTTTTTGGAATTAAGTGAATATTCATATTTAATGGGTGCTACAAAATAAATTTAAAAAACTGCAAAAATATCACTTATCGAATAGGTCGAAGAGTGGGCTGCACAATGCACAACATCAAGGACGCAGGTTCGAATCCTGATGCGTGTATACTTTGTTTTCTAAAAAAAAAAAAAAAAATAAATAAATGTAACAGTATTTGTTTACCTGGTACTTATTACGTTCATTTTCGTTATCAGAAAGAAATAAAAATTATTTTTTCCTTTCGCAACTACAAAAACAATAATAAAACCTCTAATTTGTATATTTTTTAAAAACCCGTTTAAAGTTTTACAAGGTATTATTTTGATTTCTGGGTTTTCTAAGAATTTTCCTTTTAATATATGTATATAAAATTAAGTGTGTACTTCGCTTGACAGGAGATACAATTTGGTTGAGAGGTTAATATTTTGTTACCGTCGAAATGAGCACAGCTCAACTGTCCCAAAAATTGCATTTAAAAATTTTATTTACTTACATAAAGGGAGTTTCTTGTTTAAATGTGCGACGGGGGAGATGAAGTCTGAAAATATCCAGCTTCAGAGGAATGCAATTCGAACGTAACGCACTAAACAGGAAAAAAAAGTCTGAACCACAGGAATATTTCAAGCCGGCAAAATTACTTCCCCTTGAGGTTATTTATGGGGTAAACATCCCTCCGTAGCTTCACGACCGTGGCCAACCTCTGGTGACCTTAAGGCCACAAAAGCCCTTCCTGATGCGGGGAATGAGCTAGTGGGAAAGGGGGGTGGAGAATGTGGTGCTAGTTCGGGCTGCCGTGTTTAGCATGTCAAAAGATGCGAAAGGAAAATTTCACTCTCAACACGACGTCTCTTCCTCGCAGACGAAATTGGGCCCCGTGCCGCTCACATTTTATGCGGGCAGACAAGGAAATTTTTTACACCCGCAAACTGGGGAATTTTATCACAAAGTACTCTGCGAGCCAAGGTCGAAGTATGATGACAACCATTTCATCTACTCGACAATAAACTTTAAAATGACACGCAATGTAGTAAAAGTGAATTGTTTGCGCTGGTTACAACCACGTGGTTTTTGAATAAAAAAAAAAAAATAGAAATGTTTCTTGAATGAGATTCAAAAATGTATACTTTGTGACTAACTTTTGAAGACAAATAAATTAACTCTTTTACATAATTGTAAATTATATATTTTTTACAAATGCGTAAATAATGACCAGTAGTGCTGTGTTCAATATTCCCTGCCTTAATAATACCTGTGTTAAATTTTGAATCATAGAATCAAAGAAATAAGAGTTATTTACCTTGTCACATATTTGACAGAACGTGCATCGATTTGCGTGAAAAACTACCGTTGCTTCAGCATGGTAATTTCATGTATGCAATTTTGTCTATCAAATATTAGCGAAAAATTACGTAAGTATGTACTTAATAAATGAGTTAAAGCATAATGTGTTTTTTTGCAAGGACAGGTTTAAGTGATTTGAATGCTATCTGGATATTTACAATAAGCTCCTCACTCAGCCATGAAAGGAAGCACTCGAAGTCACGTGAAGTTTGCAGTGTATTTACCTATATATTAGTAAGAAAAGCGAAATAAGATATTAGCTCCTTGTAGAATCAGACCAGTAGTATAGTGTGTTAAATATGTTTTTGCTGGTAACACTATAGTGCCTATATGCAAACAACCAATAAAATGGTAGAAACACAATATCAGGAAACTGTAAAGGAAACGTGATACAAAGTGGTGGAGATGGAGGTACCAGACTACGCCGACAGAATGTCTAGCTCTCTTAAAATATCAGCAATTCCAGTATGTAATGGAATCTAAGGGAGTCAAATAACCTCGTAGGATTAAAAACCAGTAAATAAGTGATATTATTAAACTATTCCTCATTGCACTTTGTCTAACACTGTCGAATAAGTTAGTGAATTTGTAAGTTTAGACAAACAGATAATCGACACAAAATTCCAACAAATAATTTTGGTAGTTTTTAACTACGCTGGTCATCTGAGATCTGTCCTTGACAAACTGACTGCCCCCAACTCATATATCAACCGGTTTTATAAGAAATAAGATTTAAGTAAATACATTTAATGAAGTTCATTTTCAAAATGGACATTTAATTCTAAACCATTTTCTTCTATGAAAATACATCCAGGACTTTAAACGTAAAGGAAAAAAAAGGTGCGCCTTTCAAAAGCACGTAGGAGTGTAATAAATAGATATCGTTGAGAAAACTCACATAACCGATCATAGAATTTGGATCACAAAAAACTTGTTTGTGGCTTATGTAAATTATTCTTGAATCAATTATCAATTGAATACGTCTCACGTTTTTCGTTTTAAAACATACAATTAGGATAAATTAGTGTATATATTATATTCCGATTTAAAAATGAGTTATATTCAAATATTCCTTTTTTAAATATTATTTTCTGAGCTTTAGTGCTTTGTGTGTAAGACTTTGCAATAAAAGCTGAGAAATTACCAATGTTTAATTTTTTAAGTGTTTTGCTCAACCGTCTTATATTGCATTGTCACACAGTTATGAGCTGTGATTAAAGTTTCAAGTCTCTTGTTCATCGGGAAGTTAGATTAAATCGACTGCAAAATTTGTACCGGACAGACAGACAAAAAAAAGCAAATTGAAAAACCCCTGCTATAAATGCGTTGTTTCAATAATATTTTGTAAGAATGTATACTGTAAAAACCGACGGACAACAAAGCAAGTTAAAAAAAACGTGTTAAAACTAAGAATGTTAACAAGATATAAAGGTAACAGTTAAAAAAAAAAAATATTTATTGGCCGAGTTGATGCCGTCGTCGTTGTCATTTAGCACTGTAAATGCTACTCACCTCTTCACCCTACGGGAAGACCACGATCATACGTGCTGAACAAAATCTCTCTCACTTTCACTCACCCTTCGGCTACCGTCTTCAAAGTACCAACCCCCTTCTTATTTTTTGAAAATTTTTATCATTTACTCTGTAGAAATGAGACCACAGCAAAACCAACACAGTCGAAACAGACCTTCCAGAGTGTTCGACAACAAAAGCAATAAAAACTTTACCCGTCAGAACTAGGGCACACACACGCAGCTGACTACGAAAAAAAAATGACGAATGGGTGATATGAAAGTCAAATATCGATAACAATGTGGAAGAGGGAAATTTGTGCAATACTTGCACGCCAGCCAAATGTGGTTGAGAGAACTGGTAATAAAATGAGAAAACACACATACCTTTATTACAACTATTCTTTTTCAGAAATATTCATGTTAAAACCCATCGGCAGCCGAGAGATAATGTAATAAAACAGATAAAAAAACTGGACGTCGTTTGCGTCTAATTTCACACGCTACAATATCGTGATTGACAGTTTAATGTTAGTTAACATTGTGGTTTTTGAGATCCTAAAAAACTACACTGTATTCGGAGTTACCTACACATACCCAGTCATCTCAATAAAATTGGAATCTTCGACCAAAAATTTTTTTTTTCACTGTCACTCGAACAATATTGATAATTGGGATTCGTATCGTATCGTTTATTTGTGACTACATATATGTCGTTTTTGCTCTTTGCAGGTATAACTCTCGTAATCACGCCTAGTAAATAGTATTCGTTTTGCACCAAGTGAGATACGATTGTATTTTAAATTGTTTACATATTATTCCGAGTAGTATATGTGTTGCAAATAGGTAACAATATTTAGTTCTGTTTTAGGTTAGACTGCAGAAACAACACTCATATCAGTCGACCCAGTATAATTCTTATTGGCAGCTGATACTACGCATTCGGCTTGTAACCGGTAACTACTTGGTCCACTAACCGTTATATATTTCATTATAATATTTCCATTTATATAATGAAACAATTAGTACTCATACCGCAAAAACATTCTACTTTACCTTAAACAGATATTTTTGTAAGGTAAGGGAATAAATTTAGTCTTTAAGATAAAAAAAAGTGTGGAATACGTTATAGCTTTCCCAATTTAAATGAAAGCATTCTTTGAAGCTACGGACTCTACATTCAGAAGAGAAAAAACATTACCTCTACTAAAATCCGGACAGCTTCTTTGTTCTGTTCCCCTTACTATGTTTATAGCGGATTGGTAAACACACATACGGTAATATCAACAGGTAACGGTAATCGTGCTGATGTGCCTACTATTATTGCTACTATACTGTAAATAAAGTTCATACAATAGAGCACTTTCATACTCATACAGAAATCAGTTCTCTGTTTCCAGGGCAAAAAAAAAAGGATAGAAATGCTTAAAAAAGATTTTCTTCGAAGGTACCTGAATACTGTTTTTATAACTAATTGACAAACGGAAAGAAAAACCCTTACAATTTTTTCTACAGCAAAAGTATAGTATCTAACGGGTAATGATTTAGCAAGACAAATGTTATTTTGTCGGTATATTCATTTGTAATGTGCTTTTGCATGGTAGCGTATCGTACTTTCAACAAAACTGACTTCAGTAAACTATGCGTTTACTGTAATTATTTTTGGATATTTGTAGGACTAACCCAAAAAACAATGACAGATACACCTGTCTGAATGTCCTATTAAGGCAATGGTCCAATATTTATACCTCTGTTACGATAGTTATTGTTTTATTCCTAAATAAGAGCAGGCATAGAAAACTGTAGCATCATTTTCTTACATTTTTACTAGGTATATAGTCTAACTTCTTTCTAGACAAAAATATTACAAATTTGGATAATTTGTTAATTGATAAGAATTTTCTGAAACCACAGTGTGTGTGAGTTAATATAATATATACTACTTTTTACAAACCTCTGCAACATATTTTGTACATCTACCCTTGTTTAGGATTTTAAAACAATAATCGCAAAAGGCTTTAAATCTTAATATATGTTCTAGAAAAATCGACAACATTCCTTTCATCTTAGTAAAACAAAATTATTCATCTGTAAACATGTCGGTAGTTTTCGTATGTCAGTAACAAATATGTTGCTAGTGGCACTGCTCTTAGGAAAATCGCAAGGGTTAATTTTAATAGCAAATGCATTAAATCGCGATCGAATTTCTCATCCTTTCTCGAAAATTTCCAACAGATTTTTTATTTGGAAGTTTGTGAAGCGGTTAGCGCGCCGGCGACCGCCGCACAAGCTCGCCGGGATGACAAAGTGACACGCGAAATGAGGCACACTCCCCTGGTCTCGTGAAAAATGGTTTTTAACGCGGCTGCATGTCGCTACGGGTTGGGGGGTTGCACATCAGGCAGGGTTATTTGCTGGTGTGAGGGGGTTGAAAGGGGTAACGGTCGTTAATAAATGAGCCAGAAAGGGTGGCAGGGCGGGTCGAACCTCGCGCGTCCTTTGGAGCACGTCGATACACCATGAATCATCGTGCGGCCAGAGTGTCGAATATCCATCTGGCTCGATATCTGGCAGGAAGTATCGGTGAGGTGACGCGCGCTGCCTAGCTAGAATATACGGAAAATGCTGGGCTCGACCTCGGGTTGGGGTCGTCAGGGCCAATGGCGTAGGCACATAACCTCAAGATATAGCTGGAAAATATTAAATGTCTATAAACTACCGCACAATAATCATACCACGCGAATCCTGAGCTAATTTGGAGGCGAATATGTTATTGGCAAAATTATGTACAGTGACATAATCGCACAATGTGGCAACATTGCACCCAACGGATAACTTACTACCAATCTCCTGACCATCGTATTATGGGCGCAGGTTCAAATCCCGATCATTAAAATTATGATCCTACGCTTACTCGACGTATACTCTGTACACTGTAAGTTTGACTGATTTCGATATTTTTCTTCCAAGAAAATTGTCTTGCATCTCCGTTGATCTTTAAATCGTCTTTATTTCCTGGAAAAAAAAATGGTGTGTCTGCAATTCTGATTAAGATGCTCTTCTCAGATGATACATGTCAAAGTTAGGCGATCTTACAGTGTACAGACTATAGCATATATGATAGAGTGAGAGATTTTGGTCAGGGCTTAGCATCGAGGTTTTAAGTGCTGGTGAGGGGTGACGTGAGGTACGAATGGAGCGGCGCCGGAATGGAAGCGCGGGGGAAACGGGAGATCCCTGAGAAAACCAGCCGGCCTACAGCATCTTCAGGCACGATTCACACATGCGAAAATCTGGGGACCGACCTCGCCGGGAATCGAACCCTGATCGCCTTGATGTGAGGCGAATGGTCTGACCATTCGGCCACCGCGGCCCCTATAACATTAAATAATAATACCTGTGCTATGCTACCACATTCTGTGAGCAAAATGTAAACGTACAATATTTTGCCACTGTCACTTTCGTCTTCAATTTAACACATGATTCACGTGGTATGCTTACAGTGTGGTAATTTCTGTACATCATGCATATACGTGTAATATTGAATTTCCTGTGCTTACTACGTCTTAATTAAGGGATAACACTGTTTATAGTAATTTGAACACCAGATATAAGTATGGAACAGGACCGAGCCAAAACACTTTCTCTGAAGATTGAGCACGAGTTTCCTTATTTCTGACAGTAACAAATTTTATAACATAAATGTGAACTGATGACGTAAAATCGCTCTGTAACTTAGTTATCACTGGAGTTAACTAACTGCTCTGATTTTATTGAGACAAAACACAGCATGATTGTAGCTAATTAGTTAACTAACTTTTTTTCTTTCAATATGGTGGTAAATTTGCTTGCATAAACCTTTATACTGTTTTTCTCGAAGAATCGAATACTAAGTTAAACCAATTATTAATGAAGTTACAGCGGAATTGTACTTTACCGTTTCTCGTCTGGGTATATTGGCTACACACACTCGTACACACTTTCCGTACAAAGGTCAACGCATTTAAGTGCAGTTGTAAAATTTGCAGGGAAGTATTTGGGTATGTACACATACACACAATGCATTTAAGTGAAGTTGTAAAATGTGCAGGGATGTATTTATTTTCATACTGCAAGAAGAGCGAAACCGTTAGCCAGCGTTTAGCAGGAATTTTTCAAATTGTTAATAGCAATACGCCTCAATGTAAAAACGTTTAAACTCCGTTTGGGCTACTTGTGACTCATGTTTGAAGATAACTTTAAGATCGTCAACGACACAAAGAAATAAATTCCGGCACGCAAACAAGACTCTTTGTAAAACTTACAATGCAAGAAAAAAAAAACAGAAAATTAAATAACAAGACACCACCATGTATTATGAGCTAATTTTCCTCAATCTGGGGAAAATTATGACACACATCTAAAAACGTGAGATAATAACTTTATTTCTTAATATTTCGCTAGATTATATCATGGTAGAATTACAACAATTATAACTGCGTAGAAAGCAAAATTCAGTGAAGTCGAGTGTACTGTGATTGATAAAATTCTTAATATGTATTCCTCAGAAACCTTGTTTGAAGTGGTTGCCATTTTAAATATATGAGCACTACATGAACATAGTACAGAATGATACAAATTATATTTACAACTTCGATTGCTTGTACATATATTCGAAAAGAAAAAAAATACGAATGTTCGTTTGAGGCACAATGCTCACACACATCGTAAGTTTAAGGGCACGGTCTACCGCAGTTTTCATCACCATTTTTTTTTTAATTTTTATCTGTATCAGATATATATATATTTTATTTTAGACACAAATTGTGACTAAGTTTGAGTATTATGACATAATTGTCTCTCACAGTTTTCGCGTAATGACTTGTTAAAAACATATTTTTGCATGTTTCCGTTTTAACAACTACACTTAAACCAACTGATATACAAAACTAAAAAAAAAAAAAAAATCACAGCGGATAAAGATATTGCTGGCTACAATGTCATACTTATAAAAATAAAGAATAAAAATTATTTTTATTAAAAAATGCTGAAACTGAAAATAAAATTTAAAAATTTCAATAATTTCCTGTTCCGCCCTCGGCCGGCCTAGTCTATTCTAATCAACGGCGATCCTTTGTCATGCGGTAAACACAGCACTGAGTTTCATCATCAGACTGCTTGAACAGCAACATTTTCATACCGTACTATTCCCGTGCATAACCTCACAGGCCATGAGTGATGATTGCACTGTAATAACATCAAAGTGTGACATTTCCTCACAAATTTCAGCTGCTTAAAAGTACAATAATTAAAAAAAAATTGCCTCAGGAGTTTTATTTGTAGCTAAATGTTACGTATATTTCACACTTTATATTGTGTTTCCCACATTTCGGAGCAGTTTAGAGACACAAGTGAGCAAGTTTTTACTCAGATGATTGTTACTGCGTGGCACGTCAGCGAAACATATAGGCTAATTTCGACGCCGCCGTGCCATAAATTTTAAATAAGTGGGTTACACAAGAGGTTGTTCGTCAAGTCTACATGAGGTGGCAAATGGCATTAACATCAGAAATTTGGGAAGAGGGCCGAAAAAGAACTCTCGTTTAACATACCATTATTTAATGGGTTGCATCCCTTTTGCTGTTCATGCTAACATAATATATTTGGGTAGTTCTGTATTTAAGGCGTGATAACGTAGAATTTCAAAAATATAGCTATAGGAAACATATTTAAATTATTACCTTTCTGTTTATATTTCATAGTAAATAGTGAATACGTCGTGTCCCTCGCGGGAAAAAATTACAATTAATATTAAAATCATGCCAGTAACAAACAATTACCTAATGACTGATTATTTCACTTATTTCGAAAAATTAAAGAAGGCGACAGATTATTAAGTTCTAATATTCCCATTAAATTCACTTCAAACATTTCTGTTATGTTGCTAATAAGATCGTATAAAATTTTTTTGCTACCAATTTTTGATTTTGTTATTTTCAAATCTTACATTAATAGAAAATTTAGGTGTGACTATAATTATGACAAAGGCTATTGACTTACGTTTACTACATTTGTGGTTAGTCAGTAACTTGTTTAAGGCACAAATTATTTCTAGACATATCTCTCGACAACGTTTAGGCATAGCTTACATACAGTAGCCACCTTAAAGGCAACAGAAGTAGTTACGTACAGAACTTGAGTGGGATTTTTCTACTTTTGCGCCCACACACATTCTCCTGCAGAAAGAATTTCTCCTATCACTCCCTAATACCACAACGCGAGCAACTTTCCTAGACAGAAAAGGTTCTCCGCTAGAGGAATTTCCACCGTACTTAGCTTGGAAAGTTGCTCCGACGAGTCGTCTGAAAGGCGACGTTCTGCGCTTCTCGTTTACTCACGCACCGTCGAGCGACACCAGCTTCCTAGCGAGGTAATTGGGTCAAGCACCTCTACATAAAAATTTTTATTCGCGCTCCGCTGCCTAATTATCCAGGATTACTGCAAACAAAACAAAAGCTTTGAAACTTACGCTACAAAAATCATCACTGTTTCTCTTTCCAGCACGTCTTTTTAAACGTATATACGTAATAATTACATTACGTTTACATTTTTCAGAAGTGAACCTTTATATTATATTACTTTATACAGTATACTATTTTTATTATATTACGTATAGCAATAGGGTAGAGCTATTTATACCCGCTACACTCAACCGAACACATACTGTGTAATCATTGGTTTCGCGGTCTGTATTTTAGTATGCCAGCAATATAGGATTTTATTTTATTTATTTACTTATTCACCATACACAATAACACTGCATAGTGTTTTTGGATTTACTTATGTTTTATTTACATTTTACAGTTTTGTTTTATCATTAGTTGAAAATTATCTTCAGGCACACCACTAAACTGTCAGTAGAGACCTGAAAATTTCGCGTTTTCTTTCAGGCACAAGCTTTAATTACAGAAACTGCAAGTTCGTGCTACTTTAACTATTGGCCGTTGGCTTATTTGACATCTCCTTGAATGAGCTAATAATAAAAGTGTAACTAAATGCGGGCCAATTTCACTGTTACAGCGAGCAGATAACAAACAACTGGTGTCTGCTTGAGTTCGAAGAGATTTTTGAAAGCTAGCCTACATGCCAGTGATGCCGCGAATTTTTACGGTCTGTAACTGACAACCAACAACAGACGTCATATGAGCACACAGAAACTTGCAGTCCAACCTGATGCCAAATAATAACGTGAAATTCGCAGGTTCTTACTCACAACATATGAAAAAACACTACACTGATTGGAGAATACTACAATTGAACAAATTATTACCAAACATAATCTAATTCGAAAGAAAATACAAAATTTACGTAATTATAACAGAACAGTAAAGCATAAATTTTGAAACAACAGTAACAAATTGCAGAAACATGGAGCTGGCGCCGATTGCCGACCTTCCAGAAATTGTCTCTCAGACAAACATTTTGACTGTAAAATGTCACGAATATACAACCTGGCGGATTAGATAAATTGATCAATGTGTGTACAGCAATTGTTCGTGTTATTTAAGCAGCATTTCTTTTTGTCGAAAGAAACTATGTAGAATAAAATATTTTAGGAGGCATTGTTTATTATTTCATATCAATTATAAAATAAAAAACTCTCAAGCAAAAAAAAAATTACGTACAACCGATCGTTTTTAACCGTAGAAAAATAAGGAGAAGGTTGTCAATGCGGTTGTATTTTTTTATGTTTGTTACCTTCGAAATTCGTCATTTATAATCCGACTTGGAAAATTCTTTTTTTGTTTGAAAGGTGGTATTTTCAAAATTGTCGCTTTTTCATTTCATCCTCCTTGGACCATGGATTTCGAAGATACACTGAGAATCTCCTCAAAATCGATTATGAAATGTATAGTAATTGAGATATTTGGTAGGTTTCTGGCAATCCGAGACTAGGTAGTACATTACAGCTGTCAAGAACGTTTCGGACTGAATTCGACTGCGAAGGGACAACGGAACTCCTCCGTAACGACAAACATCACGAATGTGGAAGGCAGGCACCGGAACTACGTAATATTACATTTTTAACAAAAAATAACACCGACTTATAAAAAATATACTCTAAAAATGCAATTAATGTAAAAAAAGTATTACGTTATTTCATACTTCTTAGAATACAATCAATTTATTAGGAGAGTAATACACAATGACTGTTATTTATGGAGTTGGTGCAAGTCAAGATTTTAAGAAAATTTTCGAAATTTCTTAAAATTGACAAAATATATTTAAAGTTACGTTAATTCGATGATGTAATATTACTTAATCAAACCAATTTACAAATGAACACAACTGCTTAATGCAACACGTTAATTACAAATAAACCTATTTGCAAACATAAACAAAACAGGAACATAAAGCGACACCTCGAAAATATATTGACAAATGAACACCCATGTCTAGTAAAACAAATCTAAATTACTTATAGCGATACTAAGCATCAAGGAACCACAACAGAATACAATTAGAGAAAATTTACAGCATACAAGCGCATCGAAAATGTAGATCTCGGACACAACTGTCAACGATGTCTGCCCTCACATGTCTGTCCACATTCGGGTCGCTCACTCAAGGTGCTCCCCTCCCAACCCCCAGTGAACGCCCGTCACTGCGACTTGTGCTGTTCAACGCCACGCGGCTGCTGTCTTTGTATCTATTAAGAAATGCTTAGTTGAAGTCAACGTTAAATTTCAATAAATTATATGTGTACCTACGCTACTTTGTTACACGTTTGTTAACCTTGGCTGGCACCGACTCCTAAAATATCAATACTTGTAATTACTGTCATAATCAATTGATTGTAGTCCAAGTAGTCTTTAAATAACGTAATTATTTTTTACTTTTTATTGCATTTTTTTCAGAGCATATATAAATATATTACTTTAAAGTTGGTATAATTTCATATAAAATTTGTTGTATTTAAAGTGCGTGGCTTTAGTCCGTTACGGTATTCATATAACTTAGTTAAGTGTGTGTCGGTTGCGTGAAAACTGTTAGTTTTGAATATTTGAACTGTTGTAAATTCTCCTTGAGGTGTGTTCAGTAAAAAAACATAGATTCTAAATTTATTAAAGCATAATACAGATATAGTATGTCTATTGAGTCAGAGTTGCAGATTTTGTAACAAAACGGGTATAGTTTATACGGATGGTAAGCTTACTGACTATGTTATCGGTATGGTGATAAACGTACAGTTTTTTATCAATCCGTTCTTCTGAATGACACATTAAAATTAAAAACCATATTGTTATCCCCATACCACTTGAAAATCACATTTATAAAATTTTGATGTTTTTTATTTTAATTTTGTTAGTTTGTATAGTTATAAGGTCCCCAGAAAAGGTATAAACATGCGAATTTTCTTATAACATACGTTTTTGCACTAAGAGAAAATGTTACCGCTTTATACAATTTCATGGGAATACATGATTAAATGCCGAGAATTTGTTACTAGTGTTACCTTACAATCCTGTTCGTTAAGAAAATTAACAAATCGTTTAATGGAAATGGGAATTCGAACTAAAGAGAATGTTGACGTGTACGAATGGCTTTAAAGAAGTCATAGTACAAACTCTGAATAAGTAATGCAAATCGATACGGCTGGTGGATGAGATAAAATGTGACGTATTTTATTGAAGTACCATGTCCGAAAATATATACCATAAAAAACATTACCATTACGTAGGGTGTTGCTGGCAACCTGGTGACAACCAGATAATGTAAATAGCACGCGCAAAGCATGTTGTTTGTCGGTAGGTACATCGACATCAAACTGTTTTTTACACTTGAGACGCTGACAGTCGCAGTAGAACAGACACAATGATAGGCTACAGGCTTGCAGAACTCACAGACGTGCATTTAGTTTATGATGCAGTTGGAGAAAAATACCCGAGATGCGTCAGAGGTCCCCAAACAGACGGCACCCTGAATGTACAACGTTCATACCTGCCGTTTGTGGGAAATAGGTTCGCTGTACGTCAACAAGCTAGCAAATGGAGTGAGAAGTCCAGTGCAAGCACCAAGTTTTGAGGACGAGGTGATGGATTGAGTTCAGGAAACACCATCTACCAGCACACGGGCTGATATCAGATGCCGCACGTGCTAATCGTCATACTGTAGCGCAAGTTTTAACGGAAGTACTGCTTCGATCAGGACACGCACATAAGGTATAGGCCTTACATGTAAGTTAAGGTGATTGGGTTTCAACTCTCGTTGACAATGAGGTCATTAGAGAAGAAGACACATGACTTTGTACAATGACAGGAGCTGGGAGAGGAGTCAGCTATGTCCATTCTTAGGAAGCATCCTAGCGTTCGCCAGGAGCGATTTCAGAAAACCACGGAAAACCGAAATCAGGATAGCCGGAGCCAGAAATCGAACTCGTATCCTCCTGAATGCCACTCCAACGTGTTACCATTGCGCTACCTTGCTTGACGCAAGCCTTACAAAAAGCTGACTTCCCTGCACGTGAGTTCTTCCAATGGTTTTGGCAGCAGTGCGAACGAGACCCTCACTTCCTCAGGTACTGTTTACATATAAGAGCTGTTTCTCCAAGGAAACTTCTTCACCTCTCATAAAACTCAAGTGTGCGCCGAGGAACACAGCTATACGACATACCTAAACCAGCCATCAACTGGGACGGGGTAATAAACGACTGTTATGTAGGGCCATACATTTTGCAATCACACCTCAACGCTGCGGTGTATCTGTGGTCTCTGCTCGAGATTTTACCAGTTATAATGGAAGGCATCAGTCTGGATAGTTAAGAGGCTATGTGGTTCCAGTATGATGAACGCCAGGTCTTTACGACCTCTGTGTACGTGACTACGTGAAAACTGCTTTTGGACAGCATTGGGCAGGATGGGGAGGTTTCATTGCCAGGATACAACGTTCCCCCGACTATAGGTCACACGGGATTAAACGAGCACTAAATATTAAACCTTTGAAAAAAATCACTAATTGTTAATGCACATAAGTCAACATTAACAAGAGTTACAGTATTGTTTAGACGCTTCGTAGCGTATCATTGCAGGTAATTTCATTTATTTTCCTACTTGGATAAAACATTAGAGAAAGAACATCAAAGGCAATCGACCGCTGTGTATTAAAATACACTTTATTATATTTATTTATGATCTTATTCACCTACTCACTGAATGCAAAAATGTGATTTAATTAACGTCAGCACAAAGCCACGCAACCGAGCCGCTGAACATCAATTGTCGTTGCCACATGCCGCTAGCACTACGCGCAAAGAGGTAGTTCAAAATTCCATCGACAGGTGGCATCAGATGCATGGTTTTCGCCTCTCCGCTTGGTCGCAAGTTGAGTTGTGTTGGTTATTTATTAAGGGCGCGGTTCACCTTAGTCTTCAACGTCTATTTATATTTTTATATTTGTACAAGATTTTTTTCTTCTTTAAGATATAAATTGTGACTAAATCTTCCTCTTCGAAAATTGTTGTATCTCTCATAGTTTTCGCGCAGTGAGTCGTAAACTTTACAATTTTCACTTCACAGTTTTATGTACGCAACTAAAACCAACTGACTTACCAAACCGAAAAAATGCACAGTGTATAACAATGTTGTAAGCTATGAAATGACTAAAATAAAAACAAAAAAATTAAATATTTTTGCATTTAATAAAATATGATGAATTTTGAAATGTAAATTAAAAAATTTAAAAATGTTTTTAAAACACACAAATGTATTAATTTTGGTTTTATATATAGGTCAAATCATAGACTACACCATTGTTATACACTGTGAATTTTTTCGGTTTGGTATGTCAATTGGTTTTAGTGGCGTACATAAAACCGTAAAGTGCAAATTTTGACGTTTACGACTCGTTACGCGAAAACTATGGGAAATACAACAATTTTATTAGAGGACGATTTAGTCACAATTTATGTCTAAAATAAGAAAAAAATATCTGACACTAATATAAAAATATAAAAAGACGTTGAAAACTGAGGTGAACCGTGCCCCTAAGTATGGGTTTCGTATACACTCATTAAAAATATTAGAAATGTATGTTTAATAATATAATTGCAAATGATGTGGAGTCATTGGTAATCTGTAATTTGTGATGTTATATGATCGCCAGCCTGAGTATCTGGAATCAGATAGCTACAACAGTTTCTGTTTCCCGCATAGACAATACGTTACTTATTGTTTCTGTTACGTGCGTTGTCGTCGTTCATGGCAGTATGCTGAACGAAACTTGAATTTTTGGACTGCATGTGCCATGTGTGTTTTTACTGGCGGTTACGAAATAATAAAGAAATGTAATTTAACAAAAGTAAATTTCTCTCTGGAAGAGCAATATATGTTTTTGATTTTTCATGTAAAAATACTTATATTGTTAAGGATAAAATAAAAGTCAGACTTCTGTTGATTTCACTAAACCAAATGTTGCTACTGCAATAGGTAATGTAGTACTGATTAGTTAAATAAATCGCATGTGTGACGTTAGAAGTGGGAGAATGACGGAAGAAATTTAGTTAGTAATTATTATTGTTTTAATTTTTTTATTTTTAATATATTATATTTTTTAATTTTTAAAATTTTCTAATATGGATTCATTCCTTTTTGATTTGGTAATGACCCCACGGTAATGTATCAATACCATTTTCAGGACTACGTCTTTTATCATCTTCAACACTAAGTGCCTCTTTCTAGATTCAATTGAATATATTTAATGTTTTTTACTTCTTATAAGATTCAAATGTTTATACATTTAATTTAATAAACAGTTTTTATTATTATCAAATATATTTCATTTTTAACTACACTAGTTTTAATACAATTTCCTCTTTTCTTAACATCACCTTCCACATTTACATAGCATACATTTTAGATTTCAGTCCAATAAATTCTTCCATTATTTTCATCTTTCAAATATTATATCGATTATCTTTTCTATTATCTGAAGAATCAAAATGTTGAATCATTTCTTTCATATAATTGTAAAAAAATATTAGATTTTATGTAATATTAAAAAAGGATCAGTATATTGGTTTCTCACAGCTCTGTGGTGCGGCGACATCGTGAGAAGGGAAGAAGAGGAGATAAAGAGGCGTCACACAGTCCATAGCCGTGTAGTAGCTGTTAGGAAAATATCGACCTTCAGTGTATACCCGAAAATGGGAGGTGAAGGTGGTAGCCAGCAGAGGCGCGGAAAGGATATGCATAACAGAGAGCGGGAAATGATAAAAACCGTTATTCTGTGTTGTGATGAAGAAACGACAAGTAAACACTTGAGTCTCTAAGAGAGCAACCAGCCAGAGCAGCAAAGTACACAGATGTGAGAGAAAGATATGTAGTCAGGATTCGTCAAGTCAGCAAAGAACGACCACATTAGCCACTAACCACTCCAGGAAAAAACAGATACTGGAAATGTCAACATAAAGTATTTAATAAACTGTTACTTAATTTATTGCGGAACTGAAGGTTACTAGCATCAAAACATTCAGAGTCTGAGGGTGATTCAGATGAGTATCGAGAAGTGCCGGAATGTAAGGGTGGGGGAAATGGGAGATCCCCGAAAAAAACCACCGAACTGCGACATCGTCCGACACGTCCTTCATGCTTAAATCCGGACGTCAAACACCAGGTATATAACTCGGATCGCCTAGGTGTAAAGCAAGTTCTCGATCGCCACATTATCATATGTAGTTAAGAATTTCGGGGTTATGTTCTTTTCAGAAGGAATGTATAAGTTACTATTTGACAAACGTTAACATATTTCGCACCATTACTGAATTAAAAAATAAAGCCTAACAATAAATTTTCTACATCTAGATTGGCATTAAGAAAATCATTTGTTAGCAGCTAACATAACCTGTTTGGTAAGAAAGTTTTTTGTATTTATTTATTTATCAACTTATTTGTGTGTGTTACAAAATTCAATGCTACGCCAAAACCCATCCTTTTTTTAATCATGTGTAGTGACTTACATAAAGTCTGTATAGGTGATTCGGAATAAAGTGAACACTCAAAAAAGCCCTGATTAATTTCTATTTCCTGCCAGTTTATATCTTTCCGCCGATGTTAACACAAATAATGCCACGTGCTTTAATTTACATAGGGTCGTGCAATGTTTACAACTACATTAAACTGCTCTGATAAATTTTAGCTACAATATCTACTCATTAAATGAACGGGGGCTGAATGTAAGATATAAAAATAAAAGTAATCTTAGTTATAAATACCTGCAAGTTAATGTCTGGTTTCTGTCCATAGACTAATCTAAACAGCACGCATTATTGCCGTTACGAATATCGTAAATGAAGGCATATTTTATTTTAATTTGTAACGGAAAACCGCCACTACAACAGACATGACACACGCTATTCAATAATTCAAGTTTCGTTCAGTTCTACTGCCACGAACAACGACGACGCAGTTCAGAAACAATAAATAACGTATTTTCTTAACATGTGAAATAAAAAGTATGTTGTTTTTAGGCTGGCAAACGTAAAACATAACATACAGATTACCGATGGTTTCACACCATTTCGGCAATGATATTCAAAGTAATTTCCAATACATTTTAATGTGTATATACGCAAAACGGGCAAACGCACGCAAACGATGCAACCAAATATGCAACTTGGCGGCGAGAACCTAACTCTGATGTCACCTGTTGGTGGAGTTTTGAACTGTCTGAAGCACGGAGGAAGCGATAACGGCCACGGCGACTCGAGGTCGACGATAGCGTCACATAATTCTCGCGCCAATCGAGTCTAATTATAATATATGTATGAATGTCAATAAGATCATAAGTAAATATTTTGAAGTGTATTAAATACAGACAGGTCGAGTTCATCATATGTTCTTTCACTAATGTTGTATTCAAATAGGAAAATACACGGAACTACG